>JAGDQP010000648.1:48071-85094 GCA_022664845.1 Lepisma saccharinum | reverse complement strand
TCAAATCATTTGCAAAACTCAAGCTCAGTTCATAGATTTGTTGATTTGAGCACTCTCTATCACATTTTTGTGACAAAAGTTGTGTTATCAATTGCAATTTCTACTACGAAACAAACAATGTCATCGTTATGTATAATTCGAGAAAGAGTATGCTCAAATGTGTGTTTCTGGGGACCAGTTAGAAATGAGACTATAAGGAAAAGTGGGGTGTGCTTAACATTGGGTCTTGGTCAGCAACATGGAATGAATGCTGTGTGTGAAAATGTACATTAACTCCGGCGCGGGGAAAATCCGCCTTCTCTAACGAAACAAAAAGCACCAGTCTAAACGAATCCTATAAAGGAGCATAAATTGATGTCATAAATGAAAAAGAAACACGTTTCAGTTCAGTTATTCACATGTGCCCTTAAGAATAACGAAAAATTTCAAGTTCCATTATAAATTCGAAAAAGGAGTTCTGTGGGGTACAATCCCCCACATCTACTAATTACTGCGTTCCTTAATGTGAAAATTCTGAATATTATTTTGTGAAAAAAGACGAATTTGAAAGCTAAAATAATTACATTATACCATTTGAAAAGACACTAAAACTATGGTACTATTGCAAAGCAAATAACCGAGACGGATGCAATGTTTATAATGCGAATATTACGATCATGCGTACTGTGTTGGGTGAAATACTTATGGCCTAACTGCGAAAATTGGTGATGCGTTGGCAGAAAGGACAGATTCAAATCGTTTCATGTCAGCCATTCCGGCGAAAGAATTTAACACCAATCACAGTTGCTTAATACAGTTACCATAACAACGAAGTTGATCTACGAGACACAGATATGAAAATAGCTATAGATAATGGAACCTCATAGTTAAGTTTCGGATACGCTGGTCTGGCGCCTTAGACCGCACGACTGCCACGATTGGTTCTTGGATTTCCTCTTCTATTAGTAACAGTTTTTTTCTTTGGTGATTACGTTTAACGGTTTTGTTACTTGTTATAACGCTGTCCTAGTACATTAAAGCTTTTTCAAAATCAAGATCAAATTCAGAAGTATACACTGAAGTGTCAAAAGTCATGGAATAACTCCCTAATAACGTATGGAAACCCCTCGAACACTGCAAAGTGCAACAACTCGACATGACAGGGACGCGACAAGTCACTGGCAGTCCGCTGAAGGGATGCACTGCCATGCAGTCTCGATTGTCGTCCAAAATTCGGTGGTTGTTCCAGATGAAGCATTCGGAGCACGAATAGCCTGTTCGATGATATCCCATGTGCTCGATAGGGTTCATATCCGGCAATCAAGGAGGTCAAATCATGCGTTGGAGGTTTCGAGAATGTTCCTCAAGCCAGTCGCACATTATTGCGGCCCGATAGTGATTCATTGTCATCCTGGAAAATCCCATTGTTTTGCAGGATACACGAAGTCCATAAAAGGCTGGATCAAGTCACCAAGTAGCTGGTTGCCAAGCAGTTGAACATAGCGCTGACTGGTCATTGTCCGGTTGAAGCGGAACAGAGGACCCAAACTATGCCAGGTAAACACGCCTCACACCATGACGGAGCCACCACTAGTTTGCACAGTGTTTTGTTGACAGCTTAGGTCCATGCCTCATTTGGTCTGCGCCACACCCGGACCCTACCATTCGCGCGTACCAATTGAAAACGTGACTCATCTGACCACGCTACACGTTGCCAGTCCTCTAAGGCCGAATCCACGTGTTCCCGAGCCCATGTGAGTCTCCGCCGCCGATGGGCAGCTATTAATATGTACACCCGTCTGTCTTCGGTTGCGATACCTCATGGAGACCAAATTGAGCTGGACTGACCTCTGAGACACGTTTCTGGAACGTTCTACATTGCTTCCTGCTGTCCGATTACGCACTGTTTCTTATCTGTTTGCCCGAATGAGTCTGTTCAGACGTCGCGGGTCGCTGTCATTGAACACCCGTGGGCGACAACTGCGTTGTCCCTGATGGATCGTAATGCTTCAAATGCGGTACACACAGTTCACCCTTGACACTGCGGAGCGAGTAAAGTTCAATGTCCGGACCATTTACCAAATCGGGTGCCCCGTTCTTCTAGCACCAACTATCAGCCCGGGCTCAAACGCCGATAATTCCCGCCGTGATGCCATCACCATGGTACACAACGTTTCACTGTACTGACAGAAGTCCAACGAACCACACAAAAACTGCTTCGCACCGGTCGACCGGGTTTGTTGTGATGTTACCGCGGCGTCAACTATTTTCCTCCTACTATCCTATGACTTTTGGCACTTCAGTGTACTTTTAGCGTAGTGCAGCGTTATAGATGAGCTTGTATTTCAGGATTTTTTAATGGAATGGAATTGAGTTGAGTACCTCTCTACTGATGCGACACGAGCGGTTGGAAGACACAACAATGAATTCTCCTTGATCAACCTTTCACTTCACACTATGGCTCCAATAGCTATCCACTCTCTTAACTAACATGACTATGCACGCCATTGACAAAAACAGACAATTTACCAGCAAGAATTAGCTAAAACTGTATCCCAAACCGGTTCAAATTACAAAACTTTATTATCTCACAAATTTAAATTACTCTCAAGACGAAAGTGGCCTAAGTCGGCCAGAAGTCCGTCGTGGTGGCCCTGCGAGCCATGGGTAAATTTACTTCATTGATTGATTCTCAGCAGGGGACAATACTGTATTAATAAATCTCTTATAATAAAAATGTTTTTGTATTAATTGCTGCGTTCGTTTTTGAACATTCTTGGACACATTATTATAAGTGTTTAGGCTGCTGAAAAGCGCTGCAACACTTTATAATAATAGGCTCTAGAGACCTGCGAGAAAATAGCTATTGTAGCCATTACCGCTGCGCGGACTTGGGGCAGTCTATCTGTCTGTATCTTCGACTGATATTGTGTTTCAGTAAGGACTTCATGACCCAGAGAAGAAAGCTAGCTGGAGGCAATCTTTATAATAATTCGCTCAAGGTTATAATTTATGTGAAAGAGGATAATCTCGAGACCACAACGAGCTTAATATTTAGAACTTATTTGAAGATAGAGAAAGATAAAACAAAGAACCATTTCAAGTTTTCTACATAGACTTATTGTATTTGACAGAATGATAGCTTTTAAAGTAATTTCTGGTATAGAATGAATGTATATTACAAATCATTCTATTGTTTATTCTTATAATTAAACACATGCATGACAAATGTGTTTGCTACTTAAATTCGATTAAGAATCTAAAACACAACTTCTCACGAGCTCTTAAAACCTTTTTGATATTCAATCTCAAATTTCCTTCGCATTGAGCAATCACATATAGACGGTTTATATAGAAGAGGTGCCTTACAAACAGATACATCCGAACAATTGCAAACAACGTACGTATAGTCCGTTTGACAAACATCAAATAACTTTGACACACAAACACAGTATAAACAAACAAACTACCTCAACGAAAACAGAGAAACAATGCATTGTAAACAAAACGAAAGACAAACAATGTTTATGCGGTATTTGGCTTTCGATAGAGAAACAGTTAGAACTGTCCAGTTGTTATGATGTGCATATTGCGATAGTCAATTGTTACCACGTTCTTTGTTATTATCTCTTAACACTCAACCTCTTTAGAGAGTTTGGGATTTCTGATGTTCATTTCTTTTGTATACACAAACACTCTGTTGGGAGAAACAATGCAATGGTTGTGTGTTGGACTAAGGACCGAACCCAACTCTTGAAGGTGACAAGCAGATGACATTTTACTGAGCCATTACTGGAAAAATCGAATTGTTTCCATATAAGGACAGAGTTAAAACGGGTCACCGGGTCTATACTTAGGAACTATAGTGTTACGCCCAAATCAAGATTCCTAGTTCATTATAGTTCTCAGTCCGGGTCAATCGGGGTTTTTGGGTCGTTTCGGACCGGGTTAAGCCGAGTCACCGGATCAGCGAAAGTGACCCGTTTAAGCTCTGATACAGGCCTATGCTTTGTCAACCTTCAAACCCAACAAAAGTATTTACCCAAAATTATACTTCTTTTTGGTGGATGTTGGGTCAGCGAATAACGTAAATTTAATTTGTTTGCCATTCACGATCTAAGTTTGGGAGTGTATCCTCTTCTACGTAAGAATTATTTAAATGACAAATATTTTTTTGTATTCCAGAGAAGAAAATACTTTAGAAGTAGAGGGCAACAAAGAAATTGGAAAATTAAAAAATTTAAGTTAAAAACGAGAGAGGGAGAAAGAGATAGAACGATCGCTCGTTCAAGATACGTATTTGTTAGTTGGAGAGGGATGAATTGTGATGGATTCGCTATTCCGAGAAACAATGCTTTGACAGTTTTTCGTGTATCGACCGAACGAACCTTTAGCGAGAGACGGGTGAAAGCGCTGGGAGAGATGTGTCCCATCCGCTTTTCCCTGTGTTTTGGTGAGATTGCGGGAAAATCTTGACAAAATGATGGATGCGACAATTCAGAGTTCAATTTAAATTCTCGCCAAAAGAGACAGAGACGAGAGAGAAGTGAAGAAGAGATAGAATAAGAGAAGAGAAGAGATAAAGAAGAAGGAAACATTGTGAGAGAAAGTCTTGTCAAAGAACAGAGAAGCGTCTGGTGACAAGAGTGTGTTAAGAAAGAACTCTTGACATGTAACACCCACACACAATTTTGGGTACAGATGAAAATTTCTTTACCGAAAGAGAAAATGGAAATATGAAGTCGTAAGTGAAGTATTTTGGATCATACTGGCGTATTTATTGCCACTTTAAATCAGTTTCATATTAATTTTCCATTATTTTACACTTACACAATTTTTCGTTTTATTTAAAACTACATTTTATTTACTTACTTTTGTGCTTTATTAATTTTTTTGTAAAAAAAACTGTTGCCTTGCTTATTTATTTTAAATAATTATTTGTTGATACCTTTCTTATTTATTTTCCTGTTCACATTTTTGTAACTATTCTATCATTTTATCGCAAACCTGTTATCGCTTTGTATTTTTGTATTTATCTTAATTTAAAGGCACTGTATAATACATTTACTCTATATATTTGGTACCCACTTCCAAGTAAATTTTTTAAATAGATTTTCGAGTTTAATAATTGCAAGTAACCTTCAAGTTGTTAAGTTTATAATTCTTCAAAGTTTCTGTGTTTTAAACTTTTCTTGCAATTCAGAATATGTTTTAATTTTTTTTGTAGTTTTATAATCACGAGATGTCTTGACAAAGTCTAGCTCAATCATGTTGCAGATAATTTTTTCGGTACATAGTATGAATAGTAACGAATACTATGAAAATTTTATATTCTTTAATAAATCTCGTATTTTTTTTAAAAAAAATCCCTGGATTAGCGAAATTTCCAAAATTTTTGAAAATGACATATCTTAAAAATTCCAAGATTTTCAGATATTTTCAAAATTTTTAAAAAATTGACTTGTAAAAATTACCGGAGTTTTTTTAAATTCCGAATTTTTCAAAATTTTAAAAAGTTTGGAAAATTCCCGGATAACCTATTTTTTAAATTTAAAATTTGACCTATTTTTCAATTTTTGAAAATTTATCTATGGCTGCTCTGTTTTTATCCCCACTGCCACGTTTTGTTAATTTATTTTCCAGTTTTTGTAAATATCTATGCAGTTTTTCACTTAAATATTTATTGTAAACCTATATTTATTTACTCACTTCCATACTAATTTAAACTGTTTATATATTTGATTAAGTGTTTATATAATAAATGCATTGTTATTATTACTTTTCTTGTATATTTTAATTTATTTTTCTACTTTCTATATGTGCTTTTTCTTTTACTTATTGTAAGAGTGTGTACTATAAACCTGTGTACTCTTATTACGTTTGTATTTATTTAATCTATATGTGCTTATTTATTCTCTTACTTATTGTAAGAGTAGTTAATATAAACCTGTGTTTACTTACGTAATTTGTATTGATTTTATCTATATGTACTCATTCTTTTATGTATTGTAAAAGTATTTATTACTGTATAAACCTATGCTTTACTGTTTTATAATAATTTTGTTCTGTTTCCACATTTCTTTACTAATTCTTAACACAAATTTACCTACACTTTTCAATATTTTTTGGTCTGTAATTACAGAGCAGCTTGTGTTTCCATATACACTTTTTCTGAAAAGTCTCTTTCCTTATACTTCTGTTTATTAAAAAATATGTATCCTTATGTATTCATTAATTCATAATTTTGCTTCATTTTAAATTTATATATTATTTTCTTATATCATTATTGGTATAAATTTTCTTATATTACTTTTTAAGGACAATTATTTCCTTACTTACACACTTTCTTATTCAGACATTTGTTTACTTTTATATTAATTAATTTTTAATGGAATTATTTATTAAAAATTCTATTTCACTGTAGAGTTAGCTACTGAAAAATGTTCTTTTATAAACTTCTTTATTGGCAATTTCTTTCTTCATATATTTATACATTAAATACCAGTTTGTTACTCAATTATTTATCGATAACTGTTTTATTATATATTTATTTCTTGTAAAATCTATTTTCCTGAACATTCAGAAATATTGTGAACATTTCCTCGTACTTTTATTTATTGGAAACTATGTTTCATTCAAGTATTCTTTGAAAATTATATTTTACTCTACACTTATTTATTGAAAAATCTAGTTCCTTACGTATTTTACTACTGATAGATTATTTCCTTATATAGTTATTTGTTGATAATGATTTCTTTACACTTATTACTGCGAGATCTCTTTTCTTATATGATTACTAATTGAACAAAATTATTGGTTATATACTCCTATTTATTAGAAACGATTTCTTATACACAAATTTATTGAAAACTTTCCTTAAATACCTTAACTAAATTAAAAATTTTGTTTTTAAATTTATCTTATTGATAAATGTATTTTTTCTGCTCTTATGTACCGATTTTGAAATTCGGAAGAACTGTACAAAAGATTGATACAGAATATATTGTAAAAAAATGAGAAAGAGAAAGAAAAAGAAACTTTTTGGACAAAAAAAGGGTATAGATGTTCTATTATTTGTGTCATTAAATGAAACAATATAACAATTATTGTAGACGCTATAAATAGGCATTAAGGCCTGTTGTGTCGATGAAATAAATAAATGAAGTTGGTTCCTTACGTATTTATCGTTTTAAAGAACTATTTCCTCGTATAATATATTTTTATATACATTTTCTTATGCACTTAATTTTCGAAAATACATCTGTTTCCACATACACTTATTTGTAGTCTCCATATGCACTTGTATGACCTTAAATTCCGACAGAACTCGTAGATTTTGCTATTAACTTTGTTATCTAAACTTCCTAATATGCTAAATTATTTTGGTGTCAAGAAATGATCCACATAAAAATGCACTTAGTTCATCGAAAAGCAGTATTTCACACAATACAGTATTCCAAACTCTCGCCTAGAAACCTTATGTTCTGATTAAAACTACGCAAGAATTTATTTAAGTAATGCAATGTAAGAGCAAATTGATCAGATTTGTTAAATCGATTTGTTCTTTGTAGAAGGCACATTATGGATGGAGTGGAGTGACACCGGAAACTTAATTGCCTTCAAGCATGATTTTTATGATTGTATGACGAACATGAAACACCAGATGGAGTGAGAATGGTTAGCGTAAACCAGAGACAAGGCGACAAAGGATATTATCCATATTAGCCAAATTAAGGAGGATCAATGATAATGCTTACCAATGGAGACAGGATGAAAGAAAGATGGACCAGATATTTCGAAACACTCCTAAATGAAGAAACTCCGAGGAACTCCAAATCTTGGACAAACACCAAGAATAAGCCGAAAAGAAGTAGAGAAAACATTAAAGAAAATGAAGCCCGGAAAAGCTGCAGGTCCTGATTGTATACCAGTAGAAGCGTGGAAGATTTTGGGACCAGAAGGTATAGATATTGTATGGGATTTGATGGAAAAAATATGATCCAGAAAAATTATCGACTCAATGTTGTTACTATACCAATTTTTAAGTAGAAGGGAAATATATAGGATTGTGGAAATTATATAGGAATCACACTAATGTCACATACGATGAAGTTTTGGGAAAAAACTGTAGAAGAAAGCTCAAGAGAAGAAGCATCAATAGGAGAAGAACAATTTGGATTTGTGTCAGGAAAAATTATAACTGACTCAACTTTTATATTAAGACAAACAATGAAAAAAAACATCAGGAAAATCAAAAAGAATTACAAATGGTCTTTATTGATTTGAAAAAGGCTTACGACAGACTGCCACCTCAGAAAGTATGAGGATGTTTGAGGGAGAAAGGAGTACCAGACAAATATGTTAGGATAATCCCAGATACGTATACAGGAGCTAGAACTCAGGTAAGAAGATGTGTGGAATTGACAAGCCAAATCCCTGTTATGGTTGGATAACACCATGGTTCAGCCTTAATTCCGTATCTCTTTAACGTAGTCTTAGACGTTATAACTCACGATGTAAAAGATAAAGCTCCCTGGTGTATGATGTTTGGCGATGATATTGTATTATACAATACTAATAACGAAAGTAGAGAGTTGGATGATGTCTCTGGAAGATAAAAGTCTAAAGATTAGTAAAAGGAAAACGGAATACCTTGAGTTTGATGGGGAAGTAATATTGCAAGAGATTTTTAAAAAATATTTAGGATCATCTGTTACTGAAAATGGTGATTTGGACTTGGAAATAACACATAGAATGCAAGAGGGATGGCGAAATTGGAAGAAAGTAAGTGGCGTTCTCTGTGACCGCAGAATCACGGTGAAGAATAAAGGTATGACAGTGGTTAGACCAGTAATGATGTACGGAGCAGAAACAACCAGTGAAGAAAGGGCAAGAAAGAGATTAGATGTTACCAAAATGTGAATGCTACGATGAACGTGTGGGATAAAAAGAAGAGACAGAGTGAGAAATGTGAGAGTAAAAGGAACAACCAAGGTTCTAGAGATATATAAGAAGATACAACAAAAGAAGACTGCAGTAGTATGGACATGTGATGAGAAGAACAAATGTCTATGTAGTCAGAAGAGTGAAGGAAGTAGATGGCAAGAGTAGCAGAGGAAGACCAATTAGAAAATTGATGAATAGAGTTAAGAAGGCTCTCGAGAAGAAAAGTCTGTCAGGTAAAGATGTTCAGGACAGGACTTGATGAAGAAGACTCATCAGAAATGACGCCCCCATCTGAGTACAATTCTGACTAAGAATAACCTTCAAACCAAGATAAATGCTCAAAACCTCTTTCTTGAAAAATAAACTTTTGCTCTTAACTAACGGAGCTATGGGCAAGACAACATGGAAATAAAGGAATGCAAATATTTTGTATATAATACTCACCGTCATTTATGTGGGTCGATGTACATTCTACACTATATAATTGATAGCAGCGACACAGAAATGCATCGGAACAATTACGAGAATTGCCGTAACAATTCCTATAAAACTTTGAACACATAATCAAATTTAATGAAATTATATTCAAATTGAATAGATAAAAGTACTTAAAACACTAGGGACATCTACATTTTTCATAATGTCCATAACGCGTTTATAATTACACATTGCTATACGAAATTTTGTATGTAAACTCAGATCTCACTAGATGGTATGATCGTAGTCTTCAGATCAGCACTGGCGATGTAATCAAGTGTTATTCCTGCTATCGGCCACCGTGAATAAGTTCTTTCTCAGGGGGTTCTTCAGCTTCACCAGGTTGAATTCGGACACTATAAATAGATCAATATATTGTCCACTACTGCCAATATCACTCCTCACAGAAGAGTGTTCGCTCACCGAAAAACATCATCCCAGTACCGGATCTAAGGGGTTGCAAGCGGCCCGGGCACCCATTTTAGGGGTGGCAAACAGCTAAAAAATAAAAAAAATAACAAGCTCCTAAAAATGAAGTAAAATCGCATATGAAATTGAAAATCACCTAAACAAGTAAGACATTTTCATGTTAGATGTGTACCATAAAACCTACCTTTATCTCTAAAATTCAAAACCGCGATTCAAGTCAGATAGGCAGGTCTACTGTCTTACTAGATAGCGATGCCACAACAGGTTACAGAGAAGATAAACAAAGTACATCACGTGATGCGAGATGTCGCGTCGGCTGGTCGTATTGTTTGGCTAAAACAACGATGGAAAGGGCGGCAAAATTTAACTTTGCCCCCATAGGAAAAGTTCTAGATCGGGAACTGCATCATCCCTCTGGTTGTAATGTCCACTGTGGGTACTGTTAGGCTACTAATATCAATCTATATATTCGTCTCTTAATGCTCTACCTACGCGTGGGCTTTGAGTGCTGAAAGGCAAAGGGATTAATATGTGTAAAAACGACTCAAAATAAATAGTGTACCCGACTTTTACTGTACCCTACTTTTTGAGGAGAGTTGTGTACGTATGTAAGGATAGTGTATGATAAAAGCCAAAAAGACACAATTAAACCTTTTATTTGGAGCACCCAAAATCTTTCGGTTCAGGAATTCAATAGTAAGTAATTCTACATGCTATTACAAAGCCTTAAGGTGGCTTCCGCGACATAAAATAGTCCTAACAATTAAAGTTTAAATTAAATAGTGTTTATTTTATATATTTTTATTGTATTTAATTTGTATTAGTTCTTTAATTAGCGCCTATTTGCAAATAGTCCTTTAAAATGTCATATTGCATTCGTGTGCTACGTCAAAAGTTTTTGCATACGCAAACGCATGATTTGTTTATCATATAGTTATAAAAATAAATATTTAGTTCTAAGTCTTTAAATATAATTAGGTTTCGTATCTTCCAGCTTTAAATATCACAAAACATTCAGTATGAAAAATAAATAATACTATGGAAATGTATACAATACAAAAGAACCAAAATGGCTCGATATGAACCAAGTCTCGGGTTTTAGTGTCCAGAATTAATAACAATACTATCCCCACGCCAAAGAATGTGAGAAGGTATAATAGAGATAAGTCACGACTACCCCTACAGCCAATAGAAAATTAATTAAATAGAAAAGCAACTGTGGTATGGTTCAAAATTCCTACGTTAAGGGACGCCCTGTATATTGCCTTATAGCGTCAAGATTCTGCTTATCCAAGTAACAGAGATTGACAATGATTACTTCCCCCGATTTATCTTTTAAGTCACTTTGCTGAAACAACATTCAGAGAAGTAATTATCCACCATAGTTTTCATCTAACACATTCTAATTTAACTATTGCAAAATGAGCTGCCATTAAGTTAGAATTTCCTTCGTACAATAAAGCTTTAGTGGAATATACTGTGCTTTATAAAGAACGTGATAATACTCAAACAGACATTTGTAAAAGATAATTAAGTTCTTTCGAATCATTATTAAGAAACAGAGAAAAGAAAAACGCTAAATGTCTTTTCTACGTTAATTTCTTCGCATTCATCTCTACCTTTCTTTTAGATGGCTTCTCTTAAAATACCTTCCACTCAGGGTATGTCCTCGTCATTCTATTTTGAGCTGGTTTTATCTCTGTTCCATTTTGTCTCTCTTTTCCTTTTCTTCATGTGCGCTATCTTCTTGGTCCTTAACAAAAGAATAACGCCTTTGTTTAAGAATATTCTCTCTCGCCCTTTTTGTCCTTGAAAGGGAGATAGCACAATGAGATACTCCTACAATGACGGAGGTAACGTCTTCATATCCTTTTTTTTTTCTCACTCACAATTTTGCTTACGCTCTCATGTTAACCACGCAGGCAATGGAAATAAGTAGCTACTACTCTATTACATTTAATGTACAGGGTGAGTCAAAAGTCCAAGAACATAATTTTATTTTGTTAAGAGAATGGAAAGTGAAACATCTCAATTCCCATCAAAGAATGCTTTAGGGCAGCATTTCCCAACCTTTTTCATCCTGCGACCCCTTTCCACAATGCCTTCTAGCCGGTGACCCCCTTTCATCATGTTTTCTAGCCGGCAACCCACAATCATTTTATGTTGTATAATATTTGCTTTTCATTTCAAAACATAACAGTTTATTTCCTGTATTTATAATAAATATCCTTATTATCCAAAACTATTCAGCAAACTGCATTATCTTTAGAAATTATTAAAAACAGCAAGCAAAATAAAATACTTTCTTTGAAATTTGTTAGTTTTAACCTACAAAATCTTAGTCAAATTATTTTTTTTTCACCTTACCTCGTGACCCCTTTGCACACATCCCGCGAACCCCAGGTTGAGAAACCCTGCTTTAGGGTATTTCCGGAATATGGCCGCCATAATAGATGAAGGTTAATGTTCGTTTAATGCATGGAAACGGAACAATGTTGCATATGAAATTATGACGGTTAATAATAATAATAATAATTGTGATTCATATCCGATGGTTGATGGCTATCATAGGCACCAGTTTTCAAGCGAATACCCAATGTTCAGACCTTTGTTGCTCTGGAACAAATAATCGACGAGATCTAACATTTGGCAACTTTTCATAGTATTACCCGAAGAAGATCTGTGTAAAATTTGATCCAAATCTGAGGCAGTTTCTGAGTGATGTGACAATCGTATCAATTATGAAAACTATAGAACAATAAACGTAATGAAAGTGGAAGGTCTTAAAACTAAATATACGCGTACATAGTAAAAACAAACGAGAAGGAGCTGTATGTCGTGCAGACTGACAAGATAATGATGAAGTATCCAAGAACATGTCAAAAATTAGCACGGACATATTTAACTTAATTTCTGGAATATCCGTTATACTTTTCTATAGCCTGTATTTCAGTATTAGAAGAAAAACAATGACATTAACTACAAACTGCCCTCTATGAACATACTTGTCGTTTTTCCCGCAAAAACGAAATAACAGCTTCATGTTGACATAATTAAAAGTTAAGATACATACAAATTTGTAGCACCACTCAAACGGTAAAATGGTATCTTTACATTACCTGTGACCGAGGAAGTTCATAGCAAGACATATTACCCGACCACAATGAATTGAACGCTGGAAATAATGCAACTAGATAGCGCTGAGTAATTAAGTCATGTTGGAAAGCTTAATAAGATGGAGTGCGTGAGCCATTCTAAGATTAAAATTCATTTGCTGTATTCATGGTGTCCTCAACGAGAGAGAATAAAAGAAGGCCATTCGAAACATCTAATTTCTCCAAATAGCTATTTTCACTAGTTATGCTAAGTCTAGAAGCCAGTAATTTTCTCCACATAATTCGAAATTCATGGGAGACCAAATTGTCATATTTTGCTCTTGAACATATTAAGATCCGAGGTTTTTTTGTACAAAATATGACAGTTTTCTGTCACTTATGTTTCGAATTGTATGTAAAAAAAATTGCCTCGAACTTTTTTTATTCGACAATGTAACTTGTATATCTTGGCTTCTGGAGTCGACATTTATATTCAGAAGATCTTATGTTAACAACAGTGATTCTGTCAGATACTTCCTCCCAAATTCTCGAGCACAACCCAACTTTAAATTTTATCAGTCAAAAATCGATGAAAACCATACAAAATTCCATAATATCCTCCCAATTTCGATTTTACAACCCCCGCAATTTCAAAATCCTGGCGGAATCAATTTCTATTTTTATCGTCTGTCTGTAACATAGGATGAAGCTTCAAACAATGCTGGTAGGCAAAAACTAACTTCAGATTAGGATAAAGAGATCTTCATTTGTACTTCCGTATTTTTATCTTGTAAAAAGGTAAAGCTATCTCCTGTGGATGTGGAGGTAGCGCCCCAGCTCCCGGTACGAAGGGAGGTGCGGTGGTCAGTTCCACGCTCGACCGCCTTTACCTTCCCAAGGTGTCAATGAATACCAAGGACACTCCGGTACTCAATTTGATAGGAGGCTGAGTGCACCTCAGAGCGCCAGACATGGGAACACTGCGATAAAAATTTCCAGTGTTCTGGCCTGGATTTGAACCCGGGCCGCCCGATTCGTAGTCAGACGCGCTACCGTCTGAGCTACGGCGACTCATTTTTATCTGGTAAACTACAGATTTTGTTTATTGTGTTTTTACACTTTATGTCACTTTATTTAATTATTTAGGCCTATTTTATTAGATGTTAGGACGGATGTAGCAAACGCATTTTAAAAATAAATGTGAGATAAATATTATAGTTATTATACAGTAAGAAGTGAGATCAGGGACTTTTTTTTTTAAATTCCAGATTCTTGTAACAATTCTTTAGAAATCTACTTTTATTGAAGCAAAAATCTGGTGACTAAGGAAGAGTATTGTAAACATGTGACAATCTGTATACAAGAGATCGCTGGACAAAACACAATCTAGGTTTCAAAGCTAGAAATTATATTGCGAACGGGCATTTCCTTTGGACACTCTTAGGTTAAAAAGTGGAAGAAGGTCGTTTTGTCCTGTATGTGGCCAGCATTATTTTATAAAGATATTTTAAGTAATTTAATTGAAGACCTGAATTGATAAACATCCCAAGTCCGCAGGAGTATATTTTTTCAGGAGGAAAGAAAAACAGTTCAAGGTCTTCTTCGTATGTTATTCTTTTCAGCAGAAATTATTTTGTGTTAAAAAAGGGTTTCTGTGGTGGGATTAGGATGCAATATTTATGAAAGGCGATAGCCCTTGGAACATACGTAAATGCCAACGAACAAAAAAAGTGCAAATACGAAAAAAAGTGGACTTGGGATGTTTTTCAATTCAGGTCTTCAATTTTCTTCGTGTCTATGTTTTTTTTTTATTCAAGAGAATTTAAAATGTCTATGTTAGATTTATGTTGGAGGTTTTGTATCCTGTATTGTACAATGCGGATAAACAATTTTTGGACTTTGTACAGTTTAGATAAGTTACGAATTCAGTGTGAGGAGTAAAATTGAGTTTTTCATCAAATATGATACCAAGGTCTCTGTAAGGACTGCCCATGGGGTCACTTTAATGCCTAAAACAAAAGCAGATAAAGAGAGAAACTCACTTCAACTTTGCCTCGATTGTGGTTACCTTAAGTCCGCTGTTGCTACAGCACTATCTTGAAGTAATTCTGTACTATGTGTACTCAGGTTCAAATGTACACTGGCAGCTAAATGAAAGGAAATAGAGAGAAACTAACTTCAGATCGCAGTTTATCGCTCTGGATACTATATCACCATATTTAATTTAGTGACACCACAACCTTCGGGTATGGTAATATTAGACAATCTGCACTTTCGTGAAATTGGACGTATCTCACTCAGATTTTAGCTATTTCCTTCACCTTTACTTCCGGTATTAGGACTGTGCGATTTTTCTATATATCGATCGATATAGTAAAATCGAAATATCGAATATCGATTTGAACAATAATTGATTGTCAACCATTGTTTGATATTAACGATATTTCGATATTACGATATAAACAGTGTTATTTATTTCGAACTATTTTTCGATATGTACGATATTTTGATTTCCGATTTTTCAATATCGACGACATTTCGATTAATAATTCTTTTTTTATATATAGGAACCATATTTTGATTTCCAACGATTCTCGGACATGAACAATGTTCATGTTATGTTTATTTGTATATACTTTAATACTAAGGTAGCCCTGTGAGCTGAATACACTGTATTAAATTCGATGATAATGGCAATTTGTGTCCTTCACACTTCTTTAGCAGGGTGAACAGGCAATAGTTTCCCATTGCCTTCCATCGGGCAGAAGCAGTGATTTCAGTGTAATAGGACGGAGATTAACAATTTTAAGTGGAGTATCAACAAATGTGTTCAGTATATCCTTCACTGGAATCGAACACCAATCCCCATGCGAAATGAAAGAGGACATTAATGGTTGTGATCTTCCAAGTATGATCCAGCATTTGCTAGAGTGGGAAAGGCCAATCAGGATGACCGGCCACAAAAATTCAAACTCAAAAACTCGCAATTATAAGATTTACCTGATTCAGAAGAAATATCAAAAGGTCACTCGCAGCGACTTTTCAGAATGCGATTCAAAAATGCTTTTGTTTCTCGTTAACGGAAGATGTCTCTTTTCAGATTTCAGAACTTAACTCTTGTGAATTCGGAATTTTTTCCTATGTGAAGAAGTAATTCAAGTTGTAAGTTTACACCAGAGGAGGCACTACTTTCAGGATCTTATTAGGTCTGTTGTTTATTAGACAACGGAAAGATGAATAATTAGTTCGTGCGCAGTAGAAATGGAATTAACAACATTCGAGGGTATTTTCAAAAGTCCTCACACAATTCATTATGGAACAACCTTTGTAACTCTTCAGATTTGTTGCACTCTTTCTCATTAAACTTGCGCAACAACACTCAAAAAAAATATTGGTGTTTATTGCCACCCCGAAAGGTGTAATAGAACACCTCTACCTCCACACCAATTCCAGTGGTGGGTAACGCCAATTCTAGTGTTGGTTAACACCATCCGGGATATCCAACACCGTTTCTGGTGTTGACAAACACCTCTACCGGTATTCAGAAACACTGTTAAAGTTCAGCCGCTAGAAGTGTTAGGGAACACCTTCGATGGTGTTTATTAACACTCCTAACGGTGTTTCTGAATACCGGTAGAGGTGTTTGTCAACACCAGAATCGGTGTTGGACACCCCGGATGGTGTTAACCAACACTAGAATTGGTGTTACCCAGCACTGGAATTGGTGTAGAGGTAGAGGTGTTCTATTACTCCTTGTGGGGTGGCAATAAACACCAATAATTTTTTTTTGAATGCAGGGATTCCACCAGGATTTTCAGCTTAGGGGTGTAAAGTCAAAATTGGGAGGGTGTAAGTGGAGTTTTGGACGGTTTCTATCGATTTTTGATCACAAAAATGTTAAAGTTGTGGTGCTGTCAAGGATTTGGTGGGTGACACCCCTCCCACAGGGAGGGGGCCTGGCGGAATCACTGAACTAGCACTTTTCATCAACACCATTTCCTTTATCCTAATTATATAGATAAAATACTAAGGTGTAATAAGGTCAAAGTTTTGTACTACACGAACTATGACAAATTATATATTTTTGAAAAAAATAATGGAATCAATACCTCTCAGATAGAGTTTGAACATCATATTACTGAGTGTTGTCAAACACGGTCATACCTCGTGGTTGACCATCCTGACAGGTTTCCCAACGTTTTCCTCAGTTTCACCAGGCAAATTCCGGAATGGCACCTTAAGTAAGGCCCTGGATGATACTTTCCTCTTCCTGTACCTATCCCATCCGGGTCTGAGCCAAAGATACGAAAGGTCATAAATAAATAAAATCAACTCGATTCAAACAAGGTCTTTATATAATTCTCGTGTAAAGCCAACAAATTGCTAAACATCATTTTTATAAGGTCACATTAACTTTTCAACCATTTTGTTTTTGAAAATCAGAGCACATACAAACTTTCTAAACGCCAGAGCTCTGACTAGATATATTAATAATTTATTTTCAATGCCTCTTATTGTCAGAACATGGTAGAACCAAATTCAAAGTGAATCATAAAATATTTATATTTTGTAAGAACCTCTAAGACACAAAAGGACGCAAACAATAAAAAAAGAAAGCAAAATCTTTCTTACTTCAAAGTAAAAGATAAAAAGAAACAACAAATTTATCCATGTTCACTTTTGCCTTTTCATGACACATACAGAGATCAGAGTTTGAGTGGAGAAAATATGGAAACAGAGGATGAAAAGAAAGTAGCGTAGTTCGTTCGGGAATAAGCATAGTGCACAATACGACTCTGCAGGGGATTTCGTTCAATTTTTTTACCTCCTTTCGCCACTGAGATTAGCTCTGAGCTTTCCCGACAGATCCTCTTGGATGTGACAACTAAGAGAGAGCGCTTTTAATCCCTTGTTGGGTGTCTTCTCGACTCGCAACAAGAAATGTCTCATGAAAGGTCCTTAATTATACGCTGCTAAGAACTTGTTCGCGACGAAAGGAATTGCCATCATCTCTGTCAGACACTGTGGCTGCTCTCTGATTTTTTCGCCCTTTTTTCTTAACCTCTCTCTCTCTCTACCTCTCTCCCTCTCTCGCACGCTCGGTCGTTCTTCCAATGTCTCCCTGTCTGTAAAAATGGTGTGTGTGTGTGATAGAGAGAAAGGGAGAGAGAGAGAGAGCGAGTGTGTTTATCTGTGATAATCTCTGACTTTTCATATATCTTTAAATTTTGAGCGTTATGTTTTTTGTTACAAAAGTACTTCATTCTTTTTCTTAGGATGCCAAACGAATCTGGATACATTTCCAGGTTTTCATTTCCGAATCATGGCAAATGAATCTGGATCTGTCTCCGGGTTTTCATCCCCTAATCATGACAAAGGAATCTGTATACCTTTCTGGGTATTGATACCCGAAGCATGGCAAACGAATCTAAATCCGTTGCCGGGTTTTAATTCCCGAATCATGACAAACGAATCTGGATCCGTCTCCGGGTTTTGATACCAGAATCATGACAAAAGAATCTGGATCCGTTTCCGGTTTTTGATATCCGAATTATGACAAACAATTCTGGATCCGTCTTCGGGTTACACGAATCATGACAAACGAATCTAGATCTCTTTCCGGGTTTTGATACGCAAGTTATACCAGACGAATCTAGATCCGTTTCCGAGTTTTGATACACAAATCCAGATCTGATTACGTGTTTCAGCAGTTCGGATAATCTCAGATCCAGCTTTCGGACATTCGTATATCTGGATTTGTTCATTCCTGGATGTGTCATCCTTATATATATATATATATTTTCATGTTTTTTCATTTATTTAACTTGTTTGAATTACTTCCCATAAGTTTTCTTATCTGACTTGTTGATCCATAATTAATATATTTCAACTTTGTTCTTGTTCTAAAACTTGTACAGAGTGGAAATTTCGATATTTGCTTTAGGAGAAACCAACAGCAATATTTCCAAATCAACAAAGCGAAATATAGTGGTCCTAACTATTCAGTAAGCAAAGTTTAAAGTCCTTTTAACTCTTGCTCCGATAAATTCCGAAACCCACTACTATAAAAATAACCATTTCGATACGTCATCAACATAGTTTTGAAGTTTTATGATGATTTGCGATTTCCATGGCAGACAGTTCCTTCGTAAATATGCAATTCGCAGGGAGACGATAACTTGTTTCAATCTAACCTAACAAACAAAATCGACATTTAATATGTTAGCCACTGCGTATTTCAGAATAATCAAAAAATATTTCTGTTCATGTTATATAATCAAGGAATCATCACATGAAAAAAAAACCACACCATTATATACATAAATAACACTGGTTAACAAAGAAATTTTTTTTTCTTAATTTTAAGAGTCCTGACTGCATTTCTATATGTTGAAGTTGAAAAGTGTATTTAGAAATTCCCCTCAGTACAATTTCGTCAAAAATTGCATGGATGTATAGTAGGATGATAAACACTCTACTGTCGCAGTACAGCCTTCTAATTCACAAACCGTAATGAAAATGAAGCATCGTAGTACACAAATGTAGAACAGGGAGAATGGGATACATTTTGGAGTAGATGATCAAAGCAACCGCCATCTTGAAATCCGCCATATTGGATAATGGTCTTTATTTCAAATGACAAGTAGGTCATGTGAGGTATCAAATAATACTAGAATGTTCTCAGAAAGTCATACCCGGTTTTACATTTGATCTATTCGTTACGATGTCAGAGTTATCTTTACTAAAATATGCAGTATATGAGTTCATTTATCCAGCAGGACTTTAACTCCTACACCGTAACACTTAGGTTAAATCTAACACATGGAATAACTGTCTGAGAACATTCTCGTACTGATCGATATGTCACACGACCTACTTTCTATTTTTTTTAAATGACTTTCATTCAATATGGCGGGTTTCAAGATGGTGGCCACATTCATCATCTATTTCAAAATGTAACCATTTTGCACCCTTTGTAAATTACAAGGCTGTACTGTGACTTTTGACTCACCCTGTAGTTACATAGCAAAATCATCTTGAATCAAGCTTGTTTTGACCTTGAAACGTCAAGCCAACAAGCTGGAAACAAGGTTGTCGTGTCAAGCAAAAAGGTTGAATCAAGCTTGAATCATGGTGGATTTTTTCAAAGATACGAAGTGTCTTGTTTAGGCAAGGGATAATCAAGCTTAAAATTGGGTTGTTAAGTTCAAACATATTTTATCTATCAAAAATCAAGGTTGTATCAAGCTGTGGGGGTACACATATCCTACGACACCGGCTTAAAACAGCAATCATAGACTTCAGTCCTTGTTGCCACGGGACACGGGATCAAGACAAAATCAAGGTCACGCAGTAGTCTCTCTCTCTCTCTCTCTCTCTCTCTCTCTCTCTCTCTCGCAATGTTTTACTCATCTTTAAGTATCTCGTTATCTTTATTTCTAAGCATATTTTTAGCTTCTGCTGCATCCTTGTTTATCTAAGCTTAATTTATCTCTATTACTTCCTCTTGGTTCACAGACTTTCATAGTGCTATTTTTGTCTCTGAATTTTTCGGTTTACAACCTCGACTGACTACTTTCACTTCCTTCCGGATCTTCTTCTTCTCTCTGTTTCTTGAATGTTAAACAAAACACTCGCTGACTGTGATTACTTATCCGTTATTTTACACATTTTTAGGTAGATTTAGTAGAAAAAACTACCTATTGAGATCGGTACGATAAATATATACAGATGCTTATCAGAATAATGGAAACACCTGTAGTTGGCAACACGTCAGATGTATGGGTTGGCAGTGGTGTCGTGGCGACCGCAGCGCCGGACTGCTGGTGGTGGTGTGTTAGGTCGGTCTCCATACTACGTCAGGCGTCGTGGAACAGGAGTGTGCAGTGGCTGCAGCAGACGGAGGTAGTGTAAAATGGGAGACCTCTCAGAGTTTCAAAGAGGGCAAATTGTTGGTGCGCGGTTATGTGGAGTGAGTGTGACGGTAGTGGCTAGTGTGTTAGGTGTGTCGCCAGGGACAGTGTCGAAGGTGATGACGGCCTACACAACACACGGGAAAACCACATCGGGGAAGCGGAACAGTGGGCGGAAGAAAAGCATCAGTGACAGGGCACGCCGGGTATTAAAGCGCATTGTCACGCGGAACCGTCGTGCCACTGCGGCGCAAGTGACGGAGGAACTCAATCAGCACCTCCCCCAACCTGTTTCGACAATCACAGTCCGCCGCGAATTACATGACATGAACTTACGGGGTCGTGTTGCACGGGCCAAACCTCTCATCAGGAACCAGAACGCTTTAGCACACCGCAAATGGTGCCGCGACCATGCAACTTGGACCGTTGACGACTGGAAACGTGTGGTATGGTCGGATGAGTCGCCATTCACCCTATTCCAAACCACGGGCCGTGTTTATGTGTGGAGAACGCCCAAAGAAGCGTATGATCTGCAGTGTCTTCGCCCAACTGTGAAACATGGCGGCGGCACGGTGATGCTGTGGGCCGCAATATCATTTTTTTCATTGGGTCCTGTGGTCACACTTCGCGGACGCATCACTGCCAACGATTATGTCGCAATTTTAGGAGACCACTTGCATCCTATGGTCCGGATGTTGTTCCCGGACAATGACGCCATATTCCAGGATGATAATGCACCCATTCACACAGCTGGAGTTGTTGCAGCGTGGTTTGAGGAACATCGGGATGAAGTTCAACACCTCTCCTGGCCCGCCCAATCCCCAGATCTCAACATAATTGAACATCTGTGGTCCATCTTGGAAACACGACTCCGGCGACGATTTCCACCTCCATCCTCTCTCACAGAACTGGCCGATGCCCTGCACGAGGAATGGTGTAATATTCCACTTGCTACCATTCACGACCTCTATGCCTCCATCCCACGTCGCATCAAGGCTGTTCTGAAGGCGAAAGGTGGCCCAACACCATATTAATCTGGTAAGTTGCACTTTCGTTCAGGTGTTTCCATTAATCTGATAAGCATCTGTATATCAACACGCTAGCGGACATAATTTTGAAGATATTTGAACCAAATTTTAATATGTTATTTCTAGGCTTAATAGCTCAGTTAAGTTCGTTAATGAGCAAAATCAGTCGCCATCTTGGATCCAAAATGGCACCGAACCCATTGTTGTATAGAATACACAGCCTAAACCGCTGGGGCAATTGAAATCAAATTTGGCATAAAGATACAACATCACGGTTTGATTACGAAAATGTTACCTAATAAATTCAAGGCGCCATCTTCGATCCAAAATGGCGGAAGAAAGAAATCTATTTTCCATATCATTTGAGCCAGAGATACGAAATTTGGCATAAATGTGTATTGTCACTAGTAGTTCAAGAAAATATTACAAAATATTGAAAAGGTCGCCATCTTGGATCCAAAATGGCTGCCGAACCCATTGTTGTACAGAATACACAGCCTAAACTGATGCAGCTAGAAATATCAAATTTGGTAACAAGGTACATTATAACTTGTATGTTACTAAAATATTACATGATGTATCCAAAGACGCCATCTTGGATCCAAAATGGTGGACCTAAAAATCCATTTTCCACACCGTTTGAGCTAGAGATACGAAATTTGGCATAAAGGTGCATTATGACGAGTAGTTAAGGGAAATATTACAACATTTGGGAAAAGTCGTCATCTTGGATCCAAAATGGCCTCCAAAAATCCCATTTTGCACACCGTTTGAGCTGGATAAATGAAATTTTACTTGAAGGTGTACCATCACAAGTAGGTCACGACAATATAAGAAAACTTTCAAAAAGTCGTCAACTTGGATCCAAAATGGCCGCCCCAAAAACCCAATTTCTAAATCATTGAAGGTAGAGAAACGAATGATCAAGAGTAGGTTACAATAAATAGGGCAAACCTTCCCTTTGGGGGCGCAGTCACCCGTGGGAGGGTGCAGATGGACACCATGGTGGTGTAGTGCTGCAGGGAGATTTTGGTTAAGATAAAGCAGGCGCATCCTCTGAAAAGCACTGAATTTGGGGGGCGAGCCACCTACGGGGGTCTGGGGGCAGTGCTCCCAGTGAAACATATATATACGTCTTGTGGGGTATCGTTGAACAGCTCTTGATGAAAAATCTACAAACCAATAAATAGTTTCTCGATAGCTCTCATATAAGGCGAGATTTGAATTTTTGAAAATAAAAATACTTCGAGATCTACCTCAGCCTGTAGGCCTACCGAAAGGGATTTGTTTTATTCAAAGTGATGCAATTTAACTTGGCTATGTTCAATCTGAGTTGCTCAGTGTTCTCCTATTAACTTCAAACCGAAATTTGTAACTCTGTTCAATCGACGCTAAACAAACATATTCCCTATATACATTGTCACATTTGTTCCTTTGTTTTATACAGTACATATTAGACTTGTACGTTCCTCTTACTTCAAACTGTTCTCTAGATATTATCCTAATCGTTAATATCTTACGCTTCTTGGACAAAGTCTCAACCTAAACCATGATTCTTAACTTCCTGCAGCCATCTGAATCTGAAACGTATTATCTATAGAATGGCAAGCTCGTACATTTTTTGTTTTTCAATGGATCTCTCACGCATAACCGTAATTCAATTTCTTTTCAACAGACATTACACAGTTACACTACATGATTACCTATGAACAACTGCTATTATGCACAAATACAGCATTCAAAAAACTTCATCACTTCCATAACAGGCCTGATATGAGTCTGTACAACGTTTATGTCGTATTACAAAATGTGTAACTGCTCAGTTGTTATTCTAGAGTTGTATTGAATCTCGCTTTAAATCTTTAGCATGATCTAAATATCCCGCAATACCTCTTGATCCGTGATCTAAATATTAATAATTCGTCAGATTTATTTTTAATCTAATTTGTGGATCCAAACGAAGTCGTTATAATTGTAGTGATTCTCGAATCGACGTGTTTCATTTATGCGCAATACGTATTACTACCTTACCAATTTTCTGAAATTAGTCCTATACAAAATCAAAGCCTGGATAATGCGCTAAATAAATACATGGGACCCTATCTTTCCCATTCGTTTTCTCATGAGTATGGTAAATATGGACATAATTGTGGGCAAAAAATTCCTGAAAATATACTGTTTCAAAAAAATTGAAGGTAATCTTTCTGGACGCCCGGTATAATAATTTCGTTATGTTAGCATTGCTTTAAGATGCTCATGGATATGTCTTGCTAGTGAACGAAAAGGAAATTAAGCGCCTACAGTGTACGGTATTTATATGACGAGGACTTTGTCCTTGGTACAGTACAAATTTCTGGGCGGAAACGTAGAATTGTGAAACTTACGAGCGCTTGTGATGTAGTGTAATGGTTTGTGGTTACGATGTTGAAGCGAAAGAGAGAGATGGAGAGAGAGAGAGAGAGAGAGAGAGAGAGAATTTGGGTTAAGGAAAGCCATTTAGCAGGCAAGATATGTCTCCACCCTTACACCACGAAATCGCGGTCAAGGTACTATTTCGGAACAGAGAGACATTGCTTCTCTCGTATTTTCCCAAGGATTCAAATGAACGTTGTTTAAAATGATCATCATGGTTTATAGCTCACACTAGATGTCTCTACAAGATGAAAAGGAGCAATGCCAAGACGTTTGTATTAAACCTTGTAAATGTAGCAGTAAAAGTAGGAAGGAATTTTAGCGAATAATGGTTGTTAATTAAGTCGCTGCTTGATCTTTCTTGAAGATTTGTTTTAAGTTCTAAAATGCAGTTTAATTCTTTCTCCAGTGGTAACTAATAATTCTGTATATTTCAAATATGTATTGAAGCTTTTTTATATATAGTTGACACAATGACTCGAAGTATTGCAGTCAATACAAATCTTCCTATGAAACAAAGTAATTTTTACATGGTAGGGGAAGGAGGGGCAATATGGAATTACGGGGTAAAACCTACTGAGAGTATGAAGGTGATGCAGAGTAGTGCTGAATATATCAATTAGTTGATCTGCCAGGGCGAGAATGATATTTAGTACAAAGAAACATTGGATTTTGATATGTTCAAGTACAGAATAACAGATTTTGTGTCACGTATATTTCGGGTTATACTCTGTATATCCTCGAACTTTTTTTTATTATTGTTTGTCAATGTCACTTATACCCCTTGGCTTCTAGAGACGACATTTAAAATATAAATCGAGATAACAGGACTAAAATCTCAAATGTAAGAAGCTTGTTTCATAAAGACGCCAGAGTGAATTCATACATAAACTTAATAAATTCGAAATACAGCTCAAATATAGCCATCTTACATCGGAAAGTTTTAACAATATAGGGGAATATTTGGAAAGGCATCGACACAGTCCTTATTCATGGTACATCCTAGGATTTGCGTGGTGTGACTGAGGGAAAATAGGAGAGGAATCAGGATAGGTGACTGCGGGCGAGAACCCACAATCTTCCGAATGCAAAGTCGTAAACGCGTTACATCAAAAAGCATTTAGTACTGTTTTGCAGAGTAAGTCTCCAAGTTTACGCCCTCCGCGTTTCGTTTGTCTTCGTGACGTCAGTATCATGGCAGGGCCCTTAACGTAAGTCGGGCAGTATGGCTGCTAGCTAGGTAGAGAAGGCTTTCTGTGTAATTGACAGATTGAATATCGGTCGTTAGAAAACTGTGAACACTGATAACTTAGCCATCTAAACTTCAGGACATACACTTCAAGCCACGTAAGTATTTCAGCCATACTATTAAAACTCTTCTTTCTATAAAACTTTGTAAGCGTATATTTCTTTTAGGCTAACCCTGTATATCAAGGTAATTGACCTCTGATCTGAAATAACTTTCTCTCTGCTTTTAGATGAAGATTTAAATGGGAACAAACAGGTTGTGGGTCCACTAATACTCAGGTCATCTTGGACGAATCAAAACCTCAAAGGAAAAACGAAGCAGTTACGTGTCATTGCTAAGGTAATGCAAAGTGATTGCAGGTATCTGTCCTTTTCCGGAACTGGTTGTCACGGTGATGTGTTCTTTGTCAGTGATGTATATTGTTGCTCTTCACCAGGCGTTCTCCTCTTAGTTAACCGTGATTGACGTGTTCTGATTGTTGAATAGATTGTTATTTTGGCCAAACATCTCCATTGATTAATGACAAATCCAATAGAAGTACAGATAGCCATTAACAGTCAACGCTTGAAGAACTATGGGAGAAGCGCCAATGAGAATTTGTTCACACACACACAGTAGTGTAAATTAATGCCTTTCTGTGTGTGTGTGTGTAAGCATGTATGTGGTGAGATACGTGGTTCGCATTGTGCAAATGACACCTGGCGTCAATAACGCTCTCTAAACACGTTCGATAAATAGATCTCTACTAGCACTGTATACATTGAGTCATACGTACAGAACACTCGAGGTTTCCTTTGTATTGGTGTTTCCCATTGAAAGGTTTCAATGGACAGAATTTGTTAAGATTCAATTTACTTAATTCAAGATCAGAAGATTCAAACTACTATTTTTTTTTCCTCATCGCCTAAGTCGCACTTTGGTTAATTTTGTATATTTTCGGCTATTTTTAGTAATTATGACTTCTGCCAGCCTCAATTTTCTTAAGTGTTAAGCTCCTAAAACACACAAACATCCATGTCCCACCCGAGATTCGAACCGAGAACCTTAAACAAAGAACCTCTCCCTAAAAATTAAACAGTTTTAGTCAACTCTCTTTAACTAAAAAGAAAAAATAGAAACAAATATTAAAACTTTTTAAACATCACGCTTTTATCCAAAAAAAAAAAGAGTAACAATTAGTCATTTGTTACTTCCAAGAATTGTATGGATGAAAGATATAGCAAATATTAGTGATCATTATTCCGTTATAATATTCTATAACATCAAGTTAATAACCTTCCCGAATGTCTGTCTGTGTTTCTCCGGCTATTTTCTCGAAAACTACGGCTCATGAAAGCTTATGATATAAGGGTTTCACATAAACGTGTACGGTCTTGTAACACCCTGCAATAGCAATTTTGCATAAAAGAAGGCAAAATGTGGTCACTAGGCTCCGTTCTGTCGCTTTGAAATTTTGGCGAATCCCTCCTCAAACAATGTGTTCCGAGCACGCCACTACAAGGGGTTCTCAGGGGCTCCCTCGGTCTACCAAGAGGTACGCAATTTACAGTAGGTTGACAACTAATGACCTGTACCTAGATATTTACAATGAGAGCGAGATCGCAAACATGGATGGGGGAAATAAAATTAGTTTCTTTTAAATTGTTGCTGGTAAAATATGAGATAATGCTATTTTTTACTAAATGAATAAATAAAAAGAATACAGTTGTCTAATATCAATAAGAAACTAAACGGGAGGCTAAAGTATGACTTCTCAATAAATAAAATAAAATTATTTATTTAATTTCTACAACCAAAGTTCGTCTTGCTAAACTGAATTTCCTGTTTCGACTGTGTTCATACGCTTTGGTATTTGGTAATCTTTTAACACGATACAACCCTAAAATTATACTACTGTTACTCAGGATATTAAAGAAAACAGGGGCTAGCATGGGGTTGAAGTCAGGACCTGGCTATTCCGTTTTTTAAGTTACCTGTGCAAGTGTGCAGTTCCCATTACAATTTTGTTCCCGTGCCAGTTTGGTATATGCACCCTTGGAATTGCACGAGGACGTAGCTTCTTTCTCGAAGGAGCCTAAGAAGTTCATGTTTTAAATCTTTTCCATAGTCCTCGTGAGTGAAATGAACTGAACAGCCACCGCGTTTTTCACGTTAATTTTATCGGCACATTTGCACCTCGAAATCAACTCCCACTGTATAATTGGATCTTTTGAAAATCGATGATCTGTCACACCAGACGTCTTTCGTCCATACTTGGAACACTGAGAAACAGCGCAGTAACTACTATCGCTATTCATGTTTGTTTATGCTATTCATTCAGAAGCTACGTGTAATAATATTGTAGTTTTTTTATTTGTTTATTTGGGGGGGGGGTGTACTTGTTCCACCCCTGCCTCTTAGCATACTTTGCACAGATTAAGTTGTGCACTTTTGGGGGCGTGCAACACGTACATCTTAATACTCCTTAACCTGGGGCACGCTTGTCCCTGGGGATTGTTGGATTGCCGGGATTCCGGCATTCCAAGAATCCCCTATGTTCCTTCTGACGGGACAGCTGGTGTTGCGGGACGGTCTTGATCCAGGCATCCAAAGGTAGTCCTGGTCTTGGTTCCTAGTTGGGACTTGTTGCTGGGTGGAAGTCCCTATCTACCTATATACTTTATTTTACAAAAAGAACATACAACACATTTGAGTGGCTTCTTCTTTCTTTCTTCTGGTCTTTTCTCTCCTGCAAAGATATAAGAAAAAGAAAGCAAATGATTACTAGTCTTCTTCTTCTCCCTTTTTGGCTTGTCTCACTAGTCATCGCAGGAGGGCTTCCTCTTTCTTCTATTTAGTGACTCTGTTGTTTCCTCTAGTTGTTAAATTGTTTCATTTCCTTCTTTCATTCACTCTTCACTCACTCACTCATGGGATTGACTCCTTTTAATGGAGAATAGATGCGGTTTACGCAGCCACATGCCTTAATGTTTTCACTTCACATTCTCACGCACTCACGGTATTAATTTCACCTGGTTCCCATCAACACACATTCGCAACTCAACAACACCTATACAGCGTCTGTTGATGCGGTTAAAGCAACGCACTGATTTGCTACTGGTTTCCAGCAGCCACACAAATATTCCAATTAATCAAGCCTTTTACTTTGTGCACATATTGTTTTTATGTCAGACGAGTTGTACTGGTTCGCGATCGATCGGAGTACTGTAGTATAGCGAAACACTTCGCGGAATTCACCTGCCAGCAGAAACCATATGCTTCCCGCGTTCTCTACCTGCTGCGTGACGTCACGTCGCGCAGGAATTCTGGGGAAATCTCGCGCGCATGCAGTAAATGGCCTACCTGTAGTGTTTGATATACTTTGATTCAGCTGTTTATTCGTCTAGAAATTTCAGAAATCCTTGTGTTACACAAGCTTACGACATTTCAGAATACCATCTAATAATAATTGAATGAATAAATAAATAAATAAAAACTATACAGTTTCATTAAAAGTGAACGAGTCTTATGTTTCGGCTTGGACAGTGGTTGAATCACCAGGATGCAGTCATTATCGTTCATACATCATTCAAAGATTCTGTTAAACATATGTTGGATCACACATGACTTGATACATTTCCACAAGTAGAACACCAAGCAAACATTCCCCTGTAGTATCTGATCTACGAAGTGTCTATTAAAACGTTATAGATACATTTATTGTAGGCGTAATTTCAGTTCCACGCCCTAGTAACACACATACGTTGCAAATATGTGGATTAAACGTTAGTACCGAAACGTCATTTTAACGTTGAAAATGTACCGAAATGTCCGCCTGTTCAACGGTTTATTCTACGTTGAATAATGGTTGAGAAGAAACAAGTTGAAATCAAGAAGCGGACGATGAAGAAACGGATTCAGTTGGCCAAAAACAGAGCATGGTTGCTGTCTATTGGTATACACATTTAGCTGAATTATGTCCGTTGCTTGCATCATAATATACAGTATTAATTTACCAACAGTAAATTATTCAACCGTCTGCTGTGGGATTCGAAGCTGGAAAGAAAGTTTGCAACGAAAGGTTGAAAATGGCTACATATCATAATAGCAAATTGCTAGAAAAGCCGCTGATGACTTTTTTTTGGAAACTAGGTAACTAATTGATCTTTCAAAATGACCAAATGTAGCTACAAAGTGGTTAAGTTGTTATCACAGCGACCATAACATAACATCATCAGGAAAAAATTATAGAAAATTTTAATTTCTAGATCATTCCTTCTGCTTATCGATGGAATATGAGAAATATTAACAGTATACTATATGTAAAAAAAATATAAATACATGTACATGGTAATAACAAAACAGTACACAGTGTCTTAAAAGTTTATGAATTGGAATCGTAAGTATATTTCACAACTTAAATGTCTTCTTTTATATTCTCGAATTATGTGTAATGAGTATGTATCTTGGTGGTGTTCTTTGTACCGAAATATTTTGTATAAATACAAATGCAATATACAGGATGATTACAAATAGACGCGCAATTTTAAATTTGAAACGTTCTTTTAACTTATTGCACCTATATGAATAATGTTGGTGTCAAACACATCTCATAAACGAAGGATTTCTTTCTACCACAGTAGATCAAACTTCACATTCATTCGTTCCTTGTGTTGGACCATTCTTTCCCGAACTGCACAATTACTGTGCAGAGCTACATACAATTCCTCAATGACTTCTTGGAATTGCTTCTTGTGTGATATGGAAATAAACATGCATGGAACATGTTTCAACCAGATATGCGCACGATGAGTATCATCCTGGATTACTTGAATGAACACTTTTACTGCAGAATAATCTCCAATACAATTGCATATGCGTGAGTAGTCTTAACCACCCCAGTGACGGCGTAAAGGAGGGTTAGCGGTGTCCTCGCCCCGAGCTCCACCTGCCGAAGTCGCCGATATAAGTGAATAATCGCTTGCTAAGATTAATCAATGGAGCACATCGATAGTGGTCGGTGACGTAATAGCTATGCCATCTCAGGACTCCTACTTGTGCTCTTGACTGTAATGGCTGGTCAGCATGACTCCACAATCTGAATAACCATTCTCATGTGTAGGTTACGGTGAGTGAGAGAGAAGGTATCTGTCTTTGACAAGTGAGTCCCCGTGGCCCCCTAGTTTTCCCGCGGGGATCGGAATAACGAAACACAAGAAATTTCGGCCAACAGCAGCAGCAGTGTACACTCACGATTGTGTTCGCGAACGTATATCAATCTAGTTCACTGGCTCCGGGCACCAGATTGCCTTACGCCGCCACTGGGTCATCCTATTCGTTAGATTTAAATTATTACCTCAGAAAATGTCTGAAAAATATATATATATATATATTTCAGACATTTTCTGAATAACCCAAACGTGATGAATTAAAAAATAAGTTGTTACATCTGCTACGAAGAACGTCATTAACGAAAAAACTATAGAATGAACCACTTTAGTTCACGTTGAGCGTAGAAAGTTGAATTGAAAAGTATATCCCGTATTGAATTTGAACATAAACTAGTACGTTGTTCGATCCTAACACTAAACATAGATGTGCAATCTGTAAACCGTTGTTTTTATTTAAAAAGATCACGTTCTTTTGCAGTCCATCTGTATTTCTAATATCTAAAACAAAATAGTTTAAAAATAACGTCAAACGTGTGTTCAATACTTCAAGATGAAAATGAATATAACGTGGATGTAATAATAGAATTTTTAGTTACTCCACAACAAGAAAACAGTATATTCAAATAAATCACATAACTGTAAAATGAGTTGCTCTGCTAGTCTCCCTCTCGTTGTGTAGTCTGCGATTTCTCACAGCTGAAATTAGATTACATTTTTGTTATGAAAAAAACACAGTTAGCAACATTGCATTTCATGATAGATTTTGTGTAATTCTGGATCTTCCAGCTTCCGCACACCCTCACCCTCGATCCCTAAGCGGAATTTCTCTTCCATCTCTTTCCCTCTCAACTCTCTGGAGATGTTATTTATCATTTCAATTCCTATGCCATTTTATTTCAATCTTCCTGCGTAGAATCATTGCCTCTTTCTCCCAGCTCCTTTCACCAAAGGAACGCTCATCATTTCATTCATTTTAGGTGATGAGAGGATAGAAGAACATTATACATCGTTTCGTCTTCCTTTTCTCCAATTGCTAAACTTTCATAACTTTTCTCCTATTTTCCCCTTCGACTGATGTATCGTCACATTCGCTACAACTTCCCCCTCTGTTTGACGAAAACAAATCTTTTTCGACAAAATTTTTCGGAGTGCCTTCAATTCGCGAAGAAAGTGAATTTCTTAAATGGATGTTCTTAACTGAATCATAGGGATAGTTCTTTTGTTTGTTTCTCCTTATCTCAACAACAACAGCAAACCACGTTTTGAAATTTATTACTTTCTCAAGAGGACCAATTCCTCCAATAAAGACGATATGTTCTCTCTACTTCCTCTCTACCGAAAGCGGTAGGTCCTTGAAGACAATTTAGCTTTCATCAGACGTCTTCACTCCCTTTTCCTTTCAGTAGCTGTATCGTTCTTCTTCCTTTCTCACTTTTCTCTTCAACAACACTTCGAATTCCACTCTTTAGAGAAATTATATCTACACAGTCTATGCCCTGAATTTGTTAATGTTTCTCTGCTTATATTATCTCAAACATTGTTTCTTATTTACCACTTTCAACATTTCCTCATCGTGTATATATTTCATCTTGCTGCTTTCTTTCTACCCAAATTTCCAATGCCTGCCATTTTTTTTTCATTTCTCATCTGTAGAGCGCATGTTTTGCGCGGTTGATCATCGCGCCTAACAAATTCTTCGATAGTCATAATCGTTTTTCTTCCTTACCAGAAGCTTCCGTGGTAATTATAACCTTGCTAAACCAAAGTAATCTGTACTTATCCACTTTTTACAAAATAACTAACCCACCCATTTTCAAATTCTCTGAGACTGCACTCATTACTACTTAGCCGTTAGCCCTCTTCATATATGCCTCAACGACAACCATACACTGTCGCTGCGCCTATAGAAATATTTTATTCATTCGAATATGCACTAAAATCATAGAATTTGTTTCGGTATATGGAGTATGGGGAGTTGCCAAAACTCATGACGTGATGCGTTTTATTATGAATCGAGCGCGTCGGGTTTAAATCCCGACCATGACGTTGGAAACTTTTCTTCTGTGGTCCCATGCTTGGTGCTCTGAGGTGCACTCAGCCACACTATCAAGATGAGTGTGTTTGATATTCTTTGGCACTTTGGGAGGTAAAGTTGGTTCAGTATGAAACTGGCCATTCCACGTCACTTCGAGAATATGTGGAGCATTAGCTCCTCATTTTTCACGCGCGTTTGACAATGCGTGGACATCGCACAGTGGACCTTTGCCCACTTACTTACATCTCTTCTTTCTCTCCGTCTTTTCCCACCTACGTAGGGGTCAAAGTTTCTGATGAGTCTTCTCCACAAAACCCTATCCTGAACTTCTTCCCCGGACAAACCTTTCTCCCCGAGATCCTTCTTAACCCTATCCATCCATTTCCTCCTTAGCCTCCCTCTATCTCTCTTGTCCTCCACTTCCATTGCCATCACTCTTGTGACTATATAGTCATTTGTTCTCTTCGTTACATGTCCATACCACTGCAGTCTTCTTTCTTGTATCTTCTTAGATATCTCTACAACTTTGCTTGTACCTCTTACTCTCACATTTCTCACTCTGTCTCCTCTTGTTATTCCACAACATTCAGCGTATCATTCTCATTTCGGTGACATCTAATCTCTTTTCTTGTGCTTTCTTTATTCGCCAGTTTCTGATCCGTGCATCATTGCTGGTCTAACCACTGTTTTGTAAATCATTTTTTTATTCTTCACCGTGATTCTGCGGGCGCAGAGAACGCCACTTTCGCCATCCCTCTTGCATTCTGTGTGTTATTTCCGAGTCCAAATCGCCATTCTCAGTAACAGTTGAGCCTAAATATTTAAAACTTTTAACTTTATTCAATCGTTCTTCTTGCAACATCACTTCTCCATTTCCTTCTCCGTTAAACTCAAGATACTCAGTTTTCTTTCTTCTAATCTTTAGGCCTCTATCTTCCAGAGACTTCCTCCAACTCTACTTTCCTTTCAACTTCGACCCTATTAGTATTGCATAGAACATCATCATCGCCAAACATCATACACCAGGGGGCTTCATCTCTCATATCCTGAGTTATAACGTCTATGGCTACGTAAAAGGTATGGGCTTAAGCCTGAACCCTGGTGTAATCCAACCATTAGATGGATTAGGCGTGTTAATCCCACACTACTTCCTGCCTGAGTTCTAGCTCTTTTGTACATATCTTGGATTATCCTTATATATTTATCTAGCACTCTTTTCTCCCTCAAGCATCTCCACACTTCCTGACGTGGTACTCTGTCGTAGGCCTTCTCCAAATCAATAAAGACCATATGCAGTTCTTTTTGCTTTCCTGATGCTTTTCCATAGTTTGTCTTAATATAAAAAAGTTACATCCGTTGTACTTTTTCCTGGCATAAATTCAAGTTGTTCTTCTCCTACTGATGTTTCTTCTCGTAATCTTCCTTCTATAATTTTCTCCCAAATCTTCATGGTGTGTGACATTAGCTTGATTCCTCTATAGTTTCCAAAATCCTGTATATCTCCCTTCTCCTTAAAAATTGGTACAATAACACTCTCCACTGAGTCAACATTTTTTCTTGTTCATAGATTTTTTTTGCATCAGATCCCATACAGTATCTATACCTTCTGGTCCCAAACTCTTGCACGCTTTTACTGGTATGCAATCAGGACCTGTAGCTTTTCCAGTCTTCATTTCCTTTACTGCTTTTTCGACTTCTTCGCGGCTTATTCTTGGCGTTGGTTCGGGATTTGGGGTTCCGTCGCTAAGAACTTTTCTAAGATTTTCTTCATTTGTGAGCGTTTTATATGAAGTACGTAAATCTAAGCGTTCGACAATGTGGAAAAGTACCTCAAGACGCAGAAAGTCCTATGCGTGTGACCAATCATCCGCAATCAGAATCTAAAAGCATATATGAACATAACGTCCTTCATTGAAATGCTTAGCCTTTAATTATACCAATGATCTCTCATATTTCACTCCAGAGGCCTCTTGTACGATAAGTAGGAAGCTAATACTGTTAGTGAAGCATGAAGCTGAACTTACAAACGAGTTTCATGACCAAATCTGGTCCTACGTTCTTTGCCGCTACTAGAATCTGGTCTTGAGAAAAAGCTTTAACTAATTAGCAGAAGCAGCGTTCTCCAGATTCTAGCAGAGGACAAGGATCTAGGTTCAAAATCGTTTATGAAACTCGTTTACACGTTCAGTTTGATTCTTCATTCATAACTTACAGTTTAGTGTGCATCAAGTCTTCAAGTGTAGTGGGGACCGCAGTGGCTCAATGGTAGAGTACTCATCTCTGGTGCTTGTGGTCATCGGTTCGATCCCTGTTAATACCATGTGAGCTCTCTGGAGGACAAACATTCTGTATGTGCGGTTTTCTCGGGGCTCTCCCACTTTCTTCAGTCCACCAATTATCCCATCATCTTCCATACGGCCTGAGCCAAAGTTACCTAAAGGTATTAAAAATACATTCAAATTCAATTCCAAGTGTAGCATAAAACGTTCACTTATCAGTGTGTTGAGCAAATCATTTATTCATTGATTAACAGAATCAATGTATGTTAGACAAAGTACTTTCCTTATCAAAACATATCTCTGTTCTGATAGACTATTAAAATCATTAAAAGTGCATCTTTCTTTGGATGCAAATAATGTAATCTGAGCAGACGATTTCCGCAGAAGATAGAAATGGAATGACCATTACACGTTGTACTATTAGTATCACTACTACTAGTACTAATAATACAATGATAATAATAACAATACTTTCGTTACTAATACCAGTTCTAGCCTCGTATACTTGGATTTGAGTACCTGACTACTTTTTATCCCGATGTTAAAATCTCATGTCCCCTTCTAAGCTTTTACATGGCCACAGGGATTCTGCTAGACCCCACTGATTAGATAGTGTCACCCCGTCAAATCGTCAAACACACAACCCCAATTATAAAATTTTTACTGTTAAAAATCGACAAAAATCTTTTAAAGCTTTACTCACCCCCTTACCTTTGGCATTACTCCCCAAACTGTAAATCTTGGCAGAATCCCTATAGGGTCCTTCAGTCTCTCTTCCAGTTTAAGCACTAACACAGAAATTGGACCTGCGCATTGAGCTACATTTCAATACAACTTAAAAGAGTGTTTCAACGCTTTAAAAATTAAAGGTAAAAATGCTTGGTGGCACAAGCACAAAGAAAAATGTACACTTTTAATACCTTTTATGAAATCTTTACAACAAGATGGACTACTTACGTACGGTTGACCTAGAATTTTCGTGAGTGGGGGCGCTGGTGGAATAGATCGGGAGTTTTTAAAAATAATTTCATGCTAAGTGAATCTTCTAAGAATAAATTTATTATATATTTCCCCTTATATTGCTTAATTTTATCATGGAATACCAGTACCCCCGCAAAATTGGTATTTTTAGATAAATTACGTAGATTTGTCTGGAAACAAATCGAAGTTATATCCTAGATAAAATTGTTGAAATGATGCTTTAAAAAATAAAGCATTTTTACTTGAAGGGCACGCGCCCCCTCTCCGGTTTCGCCATTGCATCAGAACCTGTTTGTTGTTATGGAGATTACTCGGTGTACTGTACTGTCCAAACAAACGACTTCATTCTTCTCTGATGTGTCTTAGTTCGTCAAAGTTTTCCACACTATAAAAAAATCCCTCTCTTGCTCGTTAGAATCTGTCTGCGTAGACCGTTCCGTACGATCTCTATAGCAACACAACAGAAGCTATGGTGGCTCAGCTATTGCACATTAACCAATCATTAAAATATATGATCTCAGGATAAAGCATTCTGAAGTATTCTTACTCGTTAGGACTGCAGCTGAGTAAGTCTCTTACATATGACCATTGCTTAATGTTAATCTTCGGTACGTTTAAGAAAAATGTAAAGAAAATTTTCTATAATACTAAAATATTTGGATTTGAGTACTTTTCTTAGGTTTCAACTGCAAATGCTGGGAAGCCTTATAGAACGGCTCTGTCCGTTGACAACTTTCAACTCAGGAAGTACTAGTTCTAGGCAGGTGATTGAGGTGTCGTTGAAATGGTCGCATTGCAATTTTTCGAACGAATCATTGATCATCCAAATAAGATGATCACTGCTGAGACCTGATGGTAGCACATGTGCACAATCCCCCTACTGGTATCCGCCTAACTTATTCTACTTTAGTTCTTCGAATTGTCATTTGTCTGTTACTCATTACTAAGTACTTACTGGAAAAGTTATACGTGACACGATTAATTTGGAAATAAAGTCAGCCACTTAGCAACACTGCACACACACACACACACACACACACACACACACAC
>JAGDQP010000648.1:0-47971 GCA_022664845.1 Lepisma saccharinum | reverse complement strand
CACAGAGGAGATGAAGAGAGCCTGTAGGCGTATACATAAAGCTCGAATCGCAGAGACAATGTTGACAGTAGTAGGAGGCGGAAACCGGAAATGCGAAAAAGAAGCAACCGAGGAGAGGAAACAGCAGCTTGAAACGTTAGAAGAGAAACACAGGAAGAAGATAAGAAAGAAGACGAACCAAAGTGTCAGACATGAATAACTCATGTCGTAAGAGAAACGCCGGATAAAAGGGAGCCAGTGTCCATCATAGCGGAGAGTTTGTGTTGCTGTAGTTGCAATATGGACCGAGAAAACTGGTCAGCTAAGCAGAAAGGAAAGAAAGATGACAGAAAAAAAAACACGAAGAATAGTTGATATGTGTAGGTGGAGAAAAAAAAGGAAAGTAAGAAAATTGAAAAATGGATGCAGTGGTATGGAAGAAGAGAAAGTCAAAGAAAAAAAAATAAGAAAACAAAATATCGCCGAAGAAAGTTGTGAACTGCATTTTTGTTTTCTTTTTCAGCCTCTCTTCATGATTATGAATAGCTTCGCGTACGGATTAGAGACTTTGAAATATGATTATTGTATTTCCTACCATCACTTATTTTGTTATCAGCTTGTCTTCAGGGTTTCGTATATAATCTGGTGCCGGGATAGAAAAAAAAAGTAGTGGAACAAGAAAATAGCCTTGGGGTATTCCGAAAGCGTAAATTGCCGTGAAAAATCGTCACCACTTAAATTGAGCGTATGTGGATAAATCGAATCATTTTTGTAGCAATAAAAACTCTACTGAAAAGTACGAATGAGACGAGAAATCTTATATTGTATTTCTGTAAGAAGCAAAGTGTTGGAATCGCCTGGAAGGATTATTTTGTGTATTCGCGTAAACGGATAAGAGACGGAATGATTCCTAAGATTGAAACCACTTCTCTTAGCTTCCTGATCCAGAAATGCTTCTTTGATTGGGTGAATACATGAAAATATCTTACTTATTGCATCACACATACGGGATATATCATCACACATGTATAATATATTTCACATATTTTGTGCTCTTAACAGAAGTTGGCATTTGAATACGTGTAACGTCACTGAAGCTTCTTGTCCTTCTTTACCGTTCAGTGAAAATAAAGTATTATTATTCATTGTTAGCAATACCAGTTTATGTGTTTTTTTTTTTAATTTTGGCACACTTGTCTTACTATATTTACCTCCTATTTACTTGTCTTCCTTTCTCTTTTTTAATACATTTATTATTAATTTATTTTTTCTAATGGTGAGGGTAAAATTATAACAACATAGTGTAACAATACAACATCTCTATATCAAATGTACGTATATAAATATGTACAGCGTATATACATATGAATATTCAATTTACATAGCACTGTAACTTCTCGGTATTTTCTTGTTTAATTTCTGACATAAAAAACTTTTCCTTATAGAACACAGTGCATTATAACTTTATTCCAATTACTTACGGAATATCTTTAAATTACCGTTTCGTCTCAAATATTAATCCTGTATTATATAACATTTCGTATCCAAACACCGTTGTCGTGTTCGTATTCGTATAGTGTAGAGTAACGCGGAAGAGGCTGCTAAAGATGCCCATCCAGTGCGTATTCGTTAAATTTTTGATGTTGGTTTTATTATGAAGCATCATAATTTGTAGTAGAACTTGATCGTGATCTAGATCTTGATGACTGAAAATAAATTATAAGATCAATCTTCTTTATATCCCTTTACCATTTTAATGTTACAAATATCTTCTTGACTTCAAAATTCCGTGACTTTTTCAACTTTTTTTTTTTAGTTTAAAATTCTATATATATTTTTTTTACAATTGTTGATGTCTACAAATTCTTCTAAATTTTTCTAACTTATATTCATACAGAGCATATAATACTGGTAAATATCATATTGTTTACAAAAGGAGATTGAAATATGAATTCTCATGTATCCAGTAAACAATGAAAACACATTAACTTGACATTTGATGAAGCTTAGATGGATACATGGAAATATGTTGGTCAGGGATTGTTTGTAGGTGGACCTTGCATTCTTTTTGGATTAAAACCTTCTGATTATATTAAGTTCTTCTTAACTTGTCAAGATGCATCCTTATTATTTATTAGGAAGCTTAAATTTCACATAGTTCTTGTAGAGAATAGTAGTTATTTTCTCATTTATTATTGTAGGTTATTTAAGTTCATTTTTGCATAGTAACTATCAAGCATTAAGATATTGCAGCATGCACAATAAGATAAGATGCATAATTTATGAGATATTTAAAAAAGTAAGAGAAAAAAGAACAAACACCGTTCGCATCTATCCATTTAAGTTGGATTTGTTTATTTCGTTTATAGATTGTTTACCAAGCTCACAGAAATTGTTCTAGAGGAGCTGTTTCGTCATTTCCAAGGAATATATTGAAAAATCTATATTTACAAGTTGGTTCTTGAACTAGCCTCGTATTTATAATTGAGAGCAAATTTTCCTAATTCAGCAAATAAGGTCTAATCACCATAATTTTGATATTTTAGACTTTGAGCCGCTTGGACAATGTACATTTGATTTTGATGTGTTCTAACTTCAACGTTTAATTCGACATAATTCAGGGTTTAATATGTTCTGATTTGGTTTTATAATGTGTACATAATTACAGAAAGGAAATGAAGTATAGAAATTATTATGCTAGTTTTACGGAAAATTATGTTTTACAAAAGACAAAGAGATAATTACCTGAAGCATTTCTCAGTTTTGTTCTTGCAAAGATTCGTATGTTTAAATATCATGTTCAGTCGTGTTTTAATGGATACAAATTATAGATATGACGTTATACATATATATTGGGTGTCAGATCTTCAATTCGCCACTTCCTTCTTACCATTTAAGATCATGGATCAGAAAGCTCACAGAGAAAATAAATATTGTATTATTTCTTGTGATGTATATACACAATGAATTCAGCTAAAGGTTTTGCTAATTGACAATATACTTATTTTGATTAATTTGAATTCAAAGTAAACTTGTAGTAAAATATAATTTTGCTACAATGAACGGAAGGTACGTACGTAAAATGCATTTCCAAGGTCTCATTGCTACACGTTGAAAACTACGGTGAATCGGTGATATTGGTTGTTTCACACGAAGACAAATCTCTGATACAGAGGTCCATGAACAGAAGGTCCCTCGCGTTTAAAGCTATGATATGAACAGTTCATTTCTGGATTTAAGCTGGATCAAAACATCATGTCCAGGTAACCTTATTGTCATTAGAAGCACAGATCACATGGTCTCCTGACTAAATAACTAACTGACTGAAATCCAAGTTGGATATCCCATATTTCCTGCAACGGACTGAAACTTGGGAGTCACCAGGAATAATAACATCTTCTGAAACCCAGATCGATGCAACTATGAACTGAAAATCTCTACCATCTGGCAAAATCAGTTCACGGCCAATCCTATCTCAGAGATGTTGTCCTACTCGCTATTAGAAAGATGTTCCTTATGCTAGGTGAATGTATATCATGTTGCTTTTCATACCTCCTTAACTACAAGTTCTAGTGATCCCCCGCACCATCGGGTGATCGCGTCATATCTTACCCTCCATCCTTTCTTTTGTGTGTTTCCTTTTTTTTCTGAAGTTATGTTGATTCAGAGACGAAGGCTATATTTTTTGTTAGCCAACAGCGGCATAATTCAAAGAGGTTTAATTCGTACAAGTGTAAAAATTCTGACCTTATCCCATTATCTCTTTCATTGTTGAAATGGTGGGATTTTACTCTCTATTCATTTCTTCTTTATGACTTACAAGGGACCTATGTAAGTTCCCTTGTTAGTTATTCTTTGAATATCTTATTGCCTTATATTCTTCATTAAATTTTCTTTCGTTTTAATCTTTATAAACCATCTTCAAGCTTTGATTGCTGCTTCAATGATCAAATCTTTTTCCATTGCGTTTGTTTTTCTTAAGTAAAATAAATACATTTTTACCAGATATTCCTTGTGTGAAGGTTTTCATTAAGAAGTAGGTAGTTTAACAACAAAGTGTATGGCTGTTTGAAGATTCTCAACCTTTCGTTATGTCAGTCCGCGGGAAGATATTTTTCTACATGTATATGATAATATGGTTCAGATGAAGTTAGGTTCGGATGTGTTGATCAGATATATTAATAAACTTTAGAGAATAGTCAAATCAATTAAGTTTGTTTAAATTTCGCGATCAATGCTAACTTGCGCCTGGCTGCATTGAGCCTTGTACATTTTAGTGACTAAGCGTTCAGTAGGTCTTCGTGTATTGGGTTTAGTTTGTGTGATTTAAGCTTGTAAGAACGAGGTAGAATGTTGAATACCGGAATGAAGTTGCAGTTTTGGTTTTGGGTTGGGTGCACAGGCTCGCCCCCCCCCCTCCCCAACGTCGAATTATTCTTACAGTCTCGAAGTTCAAGGGTCGACTACTGTTCCAGGGACGGGAACTGGGTCCCGCCTGGAGGTATATAATTCGATGTCGCATTTTCGTTTTCGCGTTTATGGAAAGTGAGTTACGGTGATGAGAGTGGTAGGTGAATAAGGTGGAATATGCTATGAGTTAACCGACCTGCTCGATGTCCTGATGGGAAATTCTGAATAGTAACCTAGTTACAGTAGATCACTAAAATAGCGTTTTGTGTTCTAGATATTTTATCGTCGACTGTTTTCTTTGCGCATGTCTTATCTTAAGGTTTTCTTTCTTCATTCTTCTGCATGTCTTTACTGAGCATTGGGCTCGGAGAATTCAGACTGGGGAAGCTGATGTGCTTTGAGTACAGTTTGCTGCGGTATGTTCTCGTCGAGGTTCCCTTCCCACTCCTCTTTATCTTTGGGGACTTTTCTTCATGTTTAAGCCTTCTGCCTTTCGCCAACTGCGTTTTAGCACTTCTTTCGACCTTCTTCCATGCATGCTTCGTGTTCTAGACTAGTGCGTTTGTTGTCTTCGATGGGTATTATTTATTTATTTATTATTAAGTTTCAGATACAGCTTGAGTTGCCATTTTAGACAGAAACAAAATAACAATGCAACAAACTGCTGAAATTATGCTGAAACAAGGCATCGAAGGGGTAGGTACTTGCCATGGTTTCAGTCCGATTGCGGTTTTCTTTTCTTCCCCCCTCTTTTGTGGCGTAATGTAGGCTTGTCTCCTGGGTTTAGCCACGTGATTTGAAGTTTTGAATAATTCCCCTTTAAGCGACAGGGCGCTCGGGCCCCTTGTCTGCTTTTATGTCTGCCTGCCTCTGAGAAGAGAGTCGTGGACATTACAAAGCCAAGAAAATGGATCACAATGGAAAGAAGAAACTAAAATATATAGTAATCATCTTCCTTGAAATAGATGTTTTCAATCACGAATTTATTTATAAAAGATTTAACAATACTATTTTAAGGAAAAAGGAGGAAAAGTAATCCTATCTTAGATTACTTTTTTTCATTTTGCTGTTTTAGTTTTTCATTTTCCTAATTTCTCTTCACGCAACCTTCTTAGTGGAAGATAGAAACAGGTGAAACATTATTTTCTTCTTCTTTTCTTCACACAAGATCTCGTTCGATCCACCTTAATCCTACTTTTGTGCATAACCAACCCTTTCTCCATCCCTAGTTTGCCTTCATCTTGACTGCATGAATCAGATTTCCCCTCCGTTTCCAAGCTTCACCAAAACGAGCATGTAAGAAATACAGGCAAAAGTTGTTTTCCTCTTAGCCAAGAGACTGTCAGCGCCACAGAGCCCCCCCCCCTTACCAAGAAAACTCTCCCAGATGAAGATGGATAGCAAAGTGACGCAACAATGTTTTTTCGTAGACATGACGTGTTTTTAAGTTTAAGAGATGAACATCGACTTCCGCCTGCGAAGACTTAGTCTCCTTTCAACGAGTTAAAACTTTATCTCTCTCTCTCTTTCTTCTTTATCATCTACTCTCTCTTGACGAGGTTTGTCGGATGAAGGACAGACGGGGAAATAACATGCCAGCATGCTAGCCACTGTTTTATACTACCTTAACTCTCGTGAGAATATAACTTACTTTTCCTGGCAAACTTTTGGAGATGAAAAAATAGAAGTAGGTCTTTTAAAGGAAATACCTTGTTCCAAAGTCAGGGAAAAGAGACGCCAATATATTTCCTTCTTAAACAAGAACATTATAACGTACTTTTAAACTCTATTTGACGGTGATCAGTTATAATTCAATTTTAGATAAATCCTTGGTTTTCATGGATTTAGTGGTAGAAAATGAAATTGAGTTTAGCGTCAAGTTGCTGTAGAAAGAACAAGATTTTTAAGAAATGAGTTTCATTAAAAACTGTAAAGAGATCTTATAAACAGGAAGATGATCCTCGAACCTAAAATGCAGAGTGATTCTCATAGAACCAGCCCATTGAATTTGTTAATAATTCCACAGTCGATACACGAAACCAGTGTTCGGTTTGTTATAAATTGTGAAGGAATCCTAGAACTAGTGGTTCTTGTGGGTTTTCAGCTACTACCAGTTCGGGTAGAAATACAAAGATGTTATACCCGGTTGTGATGGTAATCGAAATCAACAACCGCGAATGAAATTCTCGGGCGCCAAGGAAAATCTCTGGCATCCTTCACGACAAAGCGAGCACTGCACATAACCGATCAAGAACCATGGTGGTTCTGCAGTAGAGTGCTCACCTCTGGTGCTTGGGGTCGTAGGTTCGATCCCCTATCATGGAATGTGATTTTCCTCGGGGTTCTCCCGTTTCCTCCCACTTTCTTCATCCTACTAATGCATCCCATCATCATCTATATGGTCTAAGCCAAAGTTGCATAAAGGCTTTAAAAATGAATATACAAATTCAAAGTAAATTATCAAAATTACGACACATAAATCCGTGGGCCTTGAAGAGTTGAATGGTGTGTGTATGTGGTCCGACAGATCGTAACACTTATGTCAAAAAGTGGCTGGATAATTCAAGGAACTGATTGACAGCTCCCTCCCCAATCATCTCTAAATGGTTGTGACTTCCAAGATCCATTGACCTGAGTGCTAAGTTTATATTTTGTTTTAAGTTGAATTGAATGAAAAAAAAAAACGTTGCAGTCTGAGCGAACTTTCGCTTAGCAAATTTACAATAACACCAAATCACATTTGATAGCATTTGCATTGAATAAACAAGGATCAACTATGCTTCTGGTTTACAACATTGAAATGTCCTACATTTTATTCCTTTTAAGTTTCCCTCTGATATAAAAGTTAATCCGAGACATGCGTTAGACATGTCCTACACTCGGTCTTCCATGTTTATTGTCGATGAAGTATCTCGACCAATCAAAACCCAGTTCTACCTTTTAGGCTGTTCATAGCAACAGCTCATAAAACAAGAACCAAACGTAAAGGAGCAATAACAGTGTTGCTCATACATAAATTAGTAATACTCTGATAACTATATGATAGCACTATATTCGATTAACATTCTCCCCCCTTAAGAAACAAAAAGAAGAGCTCTCGGATGAAAAAAGGTGTCGCTCTGTGCTAAACTGGAAACCAGTAATATCGAAAAACCTGATTTTTCTAGGCTAAATTAATTAATGTTCAATTATTTAATCTAAATTACAAGCAACAATAGAATTAAAATGCTCAAATCATGCCTAACATCATTAAAAAGAATGAAGAAATTTGAGCTAATTTCACTTATCATAAAGTGAACCGTTTAAACAAGACAACAAAGTAAACTATATTTATATATGCTTTTGTTTAAAGTGAATTCAATTCGTCTATTTTTAAAAAGTAATGATTAACATTTGTCGTAGGTATTCAGGTGGGATATCTAAAGTCCATCCATGAATTCGCAAATTAAAGGAATATCTAAAATCCATCCCTCAAATGAATAAAATAAAAGTAATTAAGGGAATATCTAAAATCCATCCATTGAGCTCAAGTTATTTCTAAGTTAACTGTAGATGCTGATCGTTATTTTAATAGTATAGAAGTTCACGATAAGAACAACGTTACAACATATATCAAGATACACCATTTAAAGACACTGATTCACTTGCTATTAAACCACACGTTTGCTTGTTGAATGTACTGTAATTAGTTAACATTATCGTTAGATACAAAACTCAGTTTATTAAATCTTACACTTCCATACACATAAGTTGATTCCATTATCTGATAATTCAAACTGTTTTCAAGAAACGTAACGTTCTGTTTGTTAAATTACATGTTATGTTCGTTCGTTTTCGTTCATTGTTAGTAATCACTGTTAAAACCGTTCTCACAAATTCTACATTCTGTTTTGATTACTTTAAGAATGATTAGTTTATGTTTAATCATTTGCTGTTACCCGCTCATACTTCATGATAGAAAGTCCGCTGAAACATCAATGATCAATTGGTCCAACTTTTTATCTTCCTGATTTTGTATTACGAGTTGTATATAGTTTGTTTTTTGGTTGAAAAAATTCTGACCATTCAATCACTTGTTGATAACCTGATTCGAATAAAAATTTCATCAATAACAATTCATCTGCTATTCAGTTTTCTGTCATTGGAAGAGCTGTCTGTTGTGATGCATTCTTTACTAATTCCTTTGATGTTTGTATTTCAGTATGATTCCATGTTTTTATGTCTGTCTGTGTTTATGGCATGTTTCCACACTATACAGTGTCCCGATGAAATCTTCATCCTTGTGAATGTTCGTAACTTCACTTGTAGTTTGATTATCATCTATAATTGAGAATGTATCATCTCCTGAGGATGATGTGTACTAACTAGCTGTTGTTTTGCCTTTTCTTGTAACTTGGGGTGTGTTTGGAGTACTTCCATTGTTGAATGTACAATTTTGCTTTCTTAAACCAACATAGCTACTCTAAACCAATGATTTTTCGTATTACACGTGTTACAAAAGGTATTAAAGGCTGGGCATATCCTTGCTTTTCTATATACCCAACCATACTTTCCACATTTCTTAATTATTGCATTTCGTTTCTTTTGCTTCTGCGATGGATTTCCATTTGCTTTTGGTGTTTGTTGACTATCCAAGCTTTCAGATACGATGTCATATGAAACTTTGTTCCCATTCAGAGGGGTCCATTCCGGACAACAGTGAACAGTTTTGAATTCCCATATTCCTTTGCGGATGACGTAAGTGGTCGGGGACCTAAGATCCATGTATGACTCAGTGAGACCCAGGTGGGGAAATCTTAGCGACGGTAGCTCTGCTGGTGTCAGGAGGACTTAACACCAAACAAAATCGATATTCAGTATTTCGCTTCGTCATTAAATGCACAAGCAGTCAATCAGTCGTTGCCTGGACAGTAGCGTCACAGGTTTGGTTCTAAATTGCTGGTAGAATGCGATAAATATTTTGAATTTCACGGTTATATGAGAGACAAACTTCAAACGTTACAATCTATCATGGCCTAGTGAAGTTTAAAATATTTTACGACTCATTTTCAAACACGCTTGCGTTGCTTGCGATTTGGATGAACTAAACGTAAAGAAGCAATAACAGTGTTGCTCATACATAAATTAGTAATACTCTGATAACTATATGATAACGCTATATCCTCTTAACACTGAACAGTTCGGATTTCTCTCTGTAGGCTTTACTGAAAAACAGAGTGTATACTAACAAACCCCCGTGCAATAGTTGAAGGACAACATTTCGACAGAAATCAGTAACAACACCGGAGAAACACTGCATCAGGTCATAGAGAATATGAAACAACAGGTAGCGGCATGCAATGATGAAAACGGAGTACGCCTTCAACACCTGCTCTGATTTCTAATCAACGTAACGAAATCAAAGGTAAGTCTTGTACAAATTATTTTACTGTCTATACTGTGTGTTTATATTACAGCTAATTTTGTCGCGCCTGTTCTATAAGAATCACTCTGCAGAACTCTGTTACACGAAATCTACAATCTTAATACTAGTACGAAGCAAACATAGTTTCTTAATTTAACATTACCTTGTATTTTGTTCACGTGCACAGTCGCAACACAGCAGAATAAACTAATTGTTCTGTGCCACGGTTGCCACCTTGTCACGCATCGTACAAAGCGGTAAAGTCAATCATTTGAAACTTGAACTTTACGGTATCTATATTCCAAATTTTGGGCTGCTATCTTCTCTCCTTCTTGGTGTTCCATTTTTAATGGAGAACAGTGTATATTACTAAACCCTAATGACGTAGTATAACTTTACAGACAGTTGTGCAAAACATTTAGGCCAGACTTAAGGTTATCTACGAGTAAGACCTGCCGCACACTAGGCGGTTCAACCGCGCGGCGAAATCGCATTGCGGTTTTGTGTAAGCGATTTGGCAGCTCAATTTATACTACTCCACGCTTTCGTTTTCAGTTCTCTGTCGCTGTAATCGCTGTTGCTTATTTTTCACGAACATTCTTTCTTCTCCATTTCCAAAATAAATCTTTCTGCATCGAACATCTTTACGCTTTTGCAACTAGCAATCGAATAAATTAAAACTTGGCTCTTCGCTACGTTTATCTTTACTCCCCAACATTTAAGATTTTATCCCATTAAGTTATAACTGAAGGCATATTAGAAGACCTCCCCAAAATAATGTAATTTCCGAGAATTGACATGTCTCACTTCTTGGAATTTAATTTTTACTTTGCAGTTTAAGTAAAACTTATTCTCAAAATAGCTTTCATTGTGTCCGAAACGAACCACAACCAAAGATAAAATTGTAAAAATGTTGATGAATGAATGCATCCAGACAGTATCAAACAATACACACACACACACACACTGGATAAGTTTGTAGTTTTTAACAGTCACATTAGTTTCATTTTTTTTTTGTTTTAGAAATTTCTTGTGATTGTTTAGTGAATTTTGTGTTCGTGAGACCTGGTCATAGTGTGGAGTAGCTGGCAATCTCGCGCATGATGGCTGACGATCGGGTGACAAGGAGGGAACAGAAGAAAGGCAGGAAGTGTGGCGTGATTAATGAATTTCCATCAGTTTAGACAAGATCAGTAAAATTATTTGTACAGGTGCATGAAGCATGTTATTTTCATAATAGGCATGTGGGAAGCATGTAAAGTTCAACAGATAAAGAAATTGATGAAGCTGGCAGTTTCGTTTATGGCATTATACCATGCACGATATCCGGTAACGAATTAGTGCTATGTGAGCAGTTAACAGTTCATTTACAGTGAGAGTGAGATATATTACGCAAATAATACATTAATATAGCATTTCAAGACACAAGAGTTTTTACATTATCACACACACTCACAATGAATCATACAGAAGCAAAAGATCTTTGCCACTATGTATTGATATAACTGTGGGAAGTATTGCTAATTTTTTTTTTAAACAACTATAAATTGTGTGCCTATGCCTGATTTTTTCTTTCTTCCTTGCTCAGTTTCTCATATGTCGTGACAGAAAGAGATTGACAATGAAAACAACTATCAACCGTGTTCGAAACCGCTCGGCTAAACCGCCTAGTGTGTGGTGTTTCATAGAAATACATGGATTAATTTTTTTCTCCTTCCCCAAACAGCCGTCGGAATCGCAGACATTTCATTTCTCTCGGCGGGTGAATACTGCCACTGCCAACAAACCGCCAAGTATACGGTACTTCAAAAGAGAGCATGAGTTATTATTTTTTTGCGCCTGAACCGCAGTGGTTGAACCGCCTAGTGTGCGGCAGGCCTTAGACCAGCTTTTCATGCACGCACTACCACACCTCGCTGAGTAGCCAATCGAAACATGTGTTTAAGTATTTCTATTAGCTACTCATAGATATCACAAGCAAAGCGCGCGGCGATCGCGTACATGAAAAGCCGTCCTTAGTGTACGAGTCATAGATGAAATAACTGTAGGTAGCGAAATTCTTGTTCTTATTCCATTTGCGTGCCACCTGGTGTAAGTTCAGTCAAACTAAGAGTGAAGTAATGCTACTAACCATTCACAATATCTACGATTTTAATCTTTTGCCGACCAATAAGATATAGTATCAGATGCTGAGCTCGCGCTTCGTGCTTTTCTTACTTTTCAAATCGAATACAGGAATAATCATTGCAATATTTCATTCGTTGTTGATTGAAATAAAAACACAAGGTGGCACGAATGAAATTCAGAAAATGGACTTTCCTATTCACAACTATAACTCGTGGAAGTAAGGTGTGTTGTATCACAACCCTTAAACTTCTACATTCATTTATATACTAATCAAAGTACCCGCCCGTTGGTGCGGGGTAAATAAAATATGTTGGCAGCAGTCACTGGGCCATTCACTACTACTTGCTTCCACGTGGCGGCCTGCGCCCTTAACTTGGTAAGTTTTGGGGAGCTGCGCCACCTTTATCGTAAACATACTATCCGGATCCATCAAATTCCGGAAGAAATCATATTTACTTGACACGTTTGTACTTGAAACCAACTGCGATGATGAGAGTCTAAAAGAGAAAGCTAATCAACCATCCATCCAAGGAACAAAATGCAATCATAGTCTACAATAAAGATGCCAGCGAGGAGACAGGAAAAGAGAGGAGAGAGAGAGAGAGAAAGAAAGGAAGAAAGAAAGAAAGAGAGAGAGAGAGAGAGAGAGAGAGAGAGAGAGAGAGAGAGAAGCACCTGATGGCTAACACCTGTACTGTATGTAGTGTCATAGATGACGAGCCAACAGAATTGAAATTACGTCGGCTCATGAGATAATTTAGCAGAATATTGAATGCATGTGGCAGTCTGACTTGAGTCATGTCTGACCTTACAGAAACCTGTGCTAATGTTATTGTTAAGGGAGAAGACTCTCTTTGCCTATGTGTGTACTTCTCAAGGAATTAGTCGAAATAGTATCTGGCACATCCTTAAACGTTGGCAAGTCAGCAATGAATGTTACAGTCATTGGGATAACTTATACTGCCAATCTTGTTGGGCAACCCTAAAGGAGTTCTTCGTATTCTTCTAAATCCTGGAACAGTTGAAGCCCTATATGAAGAATAAATAGTACGCACGGCACTTGGCTAAATTTTTATACCAGATTTGGTCCCCACCAAAAAATTAACCAAATCTTGACAAAAACGTAATCTAAATTTAACGCACAATAGACGTCATACCACGTGAATGTCGTTGATTGGCTTGTACTATTGGGAAAACCCACCTGACGTCATCAAGTTCCGGTTTGGATTTCTCCGTTTGTTCTCCTATATGTTCTATTATTTAAACCTAATTTACGTGTTTAAAAATTAAAAAATTAACGTAACCCAAGTTATACGCTATTTCACTTGTTAACTTAGCCACGTTTCTCTCACTTCAGAATATCCTAACTCCTAATATCAAGAAAGTTGAAAATATATCCTTCCGCTAATACTTTCTGGTAGCGAGAATTTCTGTACGAATCTGGAAGATGAACATCAGTTTTGAAAAAGATATGCGAGGCGAGATGGGCAGAGGTTAGAGAAAACTGCATAATGAAGAATTCCACAGATCGTATGATTCACTCCATATTGTAAGAATAATGAAATCACGATGGCTAAACAGTTCGAATGGGAGAAAAAACGAAAGTTATATTGTATCGTGGTTGGATAGCAAGGTGTGCAAGAGACTGTTGGAAAGACCGATAAGTCGTTTGGAGGACAGGACACTAGTTAGAAGGGATCTAAGAGAGGTAGATGTTTAGGATGAAAATTGGTTCGATCTTGCCCAGGATAGAATCAAAAAGTGAACGTTTGTTGCTACAGCGATGAACTTGCGGAGTCCGTAAGCCATTCTTAGTTAGGGAACTTATCCATTGAGCTATACGTAACGGTGTTAGACACATCGATTAGTATCGAAAGGTAGACACCAGATAAAGCGCTTAACTTCGTTCGTTCATTTTCCGTTGAATCCAAAATGGACTAAACTTTCAGTTCTATTTATAATCTTGTCGCTGTGCGGTTTGTTCTCTATTTGTCTTAATCCTTGAGTTATCAACGTACATGGATGGGATGCTTTAAATATATGTTATTTGCAAGAAGTAAGTTATACAGGGTGTAAAGAAAAGATGGTTACAAATATTGGGTGGTTAATGAATCCTGACATCGAAAGAAAAATCATACATTATATTTCGGCGTCGAATTTCGCTTCGTTTCTGAGATACACTGTTTCCAACTTGGAGCCTCTATTCGACTCCTAACAATGGTAAATAGAATGAATATTTTGCCACAAATCATAAACGATGTATCAAAATAAAATGTAGTTTTATTTTGATTTACAATTATACAAAGGCTATTATGAGTTGCGAAGTCATCGTTCAGTCAGTGTTGCCTACCTGGTATATCGTTTATTTTTTTTAATGACACTACGTCTGTTTATTATATGGCATTCTCTAGTGATAGTAAATATCATATGTGAAGCACAGAACGCAGTGTTTCAAACTGTGAACGTTTTCTCCCTATTTTGAAGAGACGTTGGAATTTGTAATGATTAACCTCGTATAACAGTTACAGTTTGCAACACTGCGATCTCTGCTTCACGTATGTACTTTACCATCAGCAGAGGATACCATATATCCAACAAACTGACGTAGCGTTGTCTGAAAATATAAACAATATAGCAAGTTGGCAACACTCACCACCCGATGGTATCACTTTTAAACTCCTAAGATCCATTGCATCGATACAAATCACATTCCGTAAATTAAATTTTATTTTAATGCATCGTATATAATTTATGGTGAAATATTCACTTTATTAGACCACCCCTGTTGGCCTAGTCGTTGGCGTGACTGACTACGAATTGAGAGGACCTGGGTTCGATTCCCGGCGCTGTCAAACATTTTTTCCAAGGCGTGTGGTGCTCACCCAGCATCCTGATGCAACTGGGGAGCTGCTATGAATAAAAGACAGTGGTGATCACAATTAGAGCTTAAACTCTCCTCTACCAATCCGTCTGGTCAGCGTGGGAGCAGTAGACCTGGATTTAATATGGCTGCGATTTACTTATTATTATTTATTCATTGTATTTACCATTTGACCCATGTTGATATGAATATTTTCCTGTTTCAATATCAAGATTCATCTTCCAAAATTTTAAGCCATCCTTTTTTTTTTACACCTTGTATATAACAAATGGGCAACATAGCAAGAACAAGCGTAAGAAACTGAGGTAGAACTGAAGATTGGATCCATATTGAATTAGACTGGAAGTGGACGATCAAAATTAACTGCTCTCTGCGTTCTCTGTCTTCATAATTTTATTAAATATAATGACATCAATCAGTCCAGTATCGTTTCAGAAGTATTTTTTGTTATATAAGTACACAGGTTCAGAAGAGACACTTGTATCTGTCTATACCATCGAGCTCTACGTAACGATACTGGAGTGACTGCTCCGTGTCAAAAGATAAACGGCAGAGATAATTTTTAAACTCGTTTGTCCACTTCCAGTCTAATCCAAGATGAACGAAATTTTCAGTTCCAACTCAGTTTTACACGCTTCTTATCGCTGTGTTGTCCGTTTTTTATTTAAGTCTTAATTCCTGAGTTCTTCATATAACAGTATACCGTACTCTGCATATAATAGAAAATACTGCAAATAATATTTACGTTTTTTTTTCAAGAATTAAGACATAAATTATAAAACGGGACGCACAGCGATATCAAGCGTAAAAAGCTGAGTTAGAACCGAAAACTTGGTCCATATTGGTTTAGACTGGAAGTGGACAAACGAGATTAACTGTCCTTTCCGCTTCCTGGCTTTATATAATTCATGAAATTTTCAGTGTCAACAGTCAGTCCAATATCGCTTTTAGATAGAGATCATTGGTCCATTCACAATAGCGGAAAGAGGAACACATGTATCCACTCTATACATAGTATGTGGGCCACAATTTGTAGACATGTCATCAAGGGATGGACGTATTCATTTTTCAATATCGTGAAATTGTGGGAAATTATCACAAATAGCTTGAAAACTATTTATTTGTTTCAAACTAAAGTTTTAATTAGATCTGTAAATTGTACTCTTTATTTTCTAAATTCAAAAATCCTGAATAAGACCCCAGGGAATCGAAAATTCAAAATTGTTAGAAATCCTGCCGAATACCTACTATTCTAAGAAAGCACTATAATAAGAAAAATACAGTTTGAGGTTGTATTTGTTTCGAATCCTATGCATTTTTTGCGTTTTAGGCTTCAGCGCAGTTCACTGCACTTATTAGCAAATAAGTAAATAATTTATTTATTATTATTCACCCATAATCAAAACATATCCCGCACTTTTTCATTCATGGCAGTCTATGTACTTGACTATGTTTTAAACACTTTTATTTTAGCTAGATGACAAATCTTGGACAAAATACTACAGATGGCTCCAGTAACAATCACCATGGAAATAACAACGAGTATTTGATGACGTAAAGTGACGTATGTTTGGAAGTTTCCATAGCATCGCGTGGTTGACGGAGTAAAGTTGTAAGTTCCGGATAGCTGTTGTCTGCCAAGAAAACCAAACTACTACGAAAATGGGAGGAATTCACTTTTGCTGCTTACTTGTGGTGATTTTGAGTTTTCAAACCAACATTTCAGTCTTAGCACAGGTTCCAGATTATGTAGTAAAAATGGCTGGAGATGATGACGCAACCCTTTGCGTGGGATTTTTGATTCATACGGAGCATATACTAACCTCTACTAGTTGTATGGAAACTGGGCCCACCAAAGCAACTGTAGGCAGTGAAAAATTGGTATTTGGTTTAGAAGCTGACGCTCCAATTACTGTTAGCCCGGTAGGTTCAATAGATACTATTACTCTCGTGAAGCTTTCACCAGCTGCTTCTGGAGCGAATGTGAGACAAATCGCTTGCGATGAAATTGTAGATAGCAAGACATGTAAAGCATATTATTGGACTCAATCTGCTCCAAGTGGTGATGGTGATGATGGTGGTGATGCCCCAGATGCTGGTGATGATGCAGACCCAAGTGATGGTCGACGTAAAGGGAAACGTAATAAGAATGAAAGTAAAAGGAATGAAAGCAAAGAGGATGAAAGTGGAGGTGAAAATAAAGAAAGCGGAAGTACAGAAGGTGGCAAAAACAAAAGTGACTACGCTACATTACGTCTTAAACGACAAGCTGATGTTACCGTGAAACCCTGCGCTGAAGGTAAGGGACTTTTATGCGCGGAAACAGCACTAACTGATTGCGCTACGGCTTTGGGAGGTCTTCTTGTATGTAATGATGAAATAATACAAGGAATTATAACCAAATGTGAGGCAGAAGCTACCGAATTTGCAGAACTAGGAGGAAAACAAAGTCAATTTGAAAGCTCCATTGAAGGTTTAAAATGCAAATCTCCATCCTCCTCCTCCTCCTCGCTGACATTTGCCATTCTTTTCATTATAGGTTGCATCCTAGTGACAACAATAATGTAATTTACTTTGCAAGTCAAAGGACTAGATAAATGTGTGTTAAAGAGCATCACCATACTGGATGCTAAAATTTAAATGGGACATTTTTAATTAAAAGAATAAACAGTACATTTTTATCCGAAATAAGTAAAAATGGCGTCTTTTGCACATGAAAAAATGACAATTCATTGGACGTCATTGGGTGTTAAGATGTATGGTGAAGTGTTATTAGATTAGGGAAAATAATATTAATTTATGAAGCTATCTTTTGTGATAAACAACAATGATCCGACCACGGATTATATATTACTGAAATATAAATGTCATAATTAATTAAATAAATAGGTCTAATAGGCCTAATGACCTTGAGAAACTTTGATTTATATAATCTAAACACATATATAAAATAGCTATTTTAAGAAATACAGTGTATATTTGTGTTATACAATAGTGTAACTAAACTGCCTCTATGCCTTCCAGAACTTTAAGCTGATGTGTCCTCTATTATTACGACACAAAGTCACTACATCTGCGCCCTGCACCGCAGACGCTACGGTGATGGTTTTTACGCCTCTGGTGTTATATAGTTTAATAGGAGTAAATTGTGTTAATGCTTTGTCGCAAGATATTGTGACACACACACATACAAAAGAGAATGATTTTCCAGAAAGCAATCTTACCCAATGGTCGTTAATTATTGCCCATAATTAGGAATCGCACATGTTCGAACAATGAATTCGGATCTGATTAAATTCAACAATTAATTAATTAACTGAAGATTAACTGATTTGACGAAACGTAACCTACCCTAATCTTTGCTATTTTGAACGATACGGGTTGTCTGTAAAGTCCAGGAAAGCTCGTTCTTGAGTAAACTGTAAAATACACCTTGGATGCTCTTTAGATACTCCCCGGTCTAGAAATCATTTTGCTCAGTACATTATTTCAGATCTGATTTCGAAGGACTAGAGGCGTTAAGCCTAGTTAAAGATGACGTAAACTAATATAAGTTAAGCTAACACAATCCAACTTAATCTAACACAATCTTTACTGTTAAGAACGACCCGAGGGAGTTTCTTAAGTACAGCCTATATCTTCGATAATATTTCGATATTTGATCCATTGTAATTACTTCACGGGTCTTGTACATTTAATATTTACACGTAACTTTATACTTTTTGTTTTCATTTTTGGCTTTGAATCCTATATGCTAAATTAGCAGAGGTTAGGTTGAGTAGATTAGATGGCATTAAGTATGAAAATTTAAACTACAAGAACTATGAGGTGATTACAATGGAACACCTTCCAATTTCGTTTTAGGCATCACTTCAGTATACGTCGGGCGTTCCATTTGGAATCTGTAAAGGAACAGTCTCAGGTAGTGTCAAGTTAAAGGTGATATGCATAATAATAATAAAAAAAATCTTACCTGGATTTTTCTAACGCTTCTTCGTTCTCTATCGCTCAATCGACATACTGTCAGTGATTTTTGTAGCAAGACATCAATGGTGATATGGAAATAAACATGTCACTATGACGCAACATCACCATGATTGCGATTCATGAACCTGTGACATTTCGTTCGACGTAAGCTAAAGTAATACCTCGTTTTAAAGAAGTGGAACCTCTTCAAACTTCTAACCATGACGAACCGGAGCAATGTCTCTACCAAAAGATATTAAGATTCCTATTAGCTTTGGATCTGCATTAGGTGTTAGCTAAAGGAAATCATTCAGCCTGTGAGAATATGCTATGCTGTTTTAAGTTACCTTAAAGTAAAGTAAAATAGTTACTTTCATTTGTTCCTAATTTAGTTTAATGTTAGAACTGGGTTAGATTTACATCCCTAGGCAAGCGAGAAGACGACAGAGGCCAAAATCTTTTGTCCAGCCACCATCCTAGCCAGCAATGTGCTCAAGGATGCACGCAAGGGCTTGCGCGAGCCCCTTGTTAAAAATGTATTTGTTCCGAGTCCTTTGGTACAATTGCTGGCGAGGAAAAATCAACTGAACGTACTTTTTAATTTAAACACGACCTGTAACTGTCTGTGGCTTTTGAAGAGAGGATATCTGTGGCAGATAAGAACTGCGAAACAAATGTGTAAAGGTAAACTCACCAGTGATGGATAGCGTATACTAGTAGTGACTCCATGGTCGCGCCTACTCTTCCATGCATTCTGTTAAGGAAGTGTTTAAGGTAAGCACTTTCGTTTCTTTATTCATGGAATTGTAAAAATGAATATTTTGTTGTTCTGCACTGTTATGCATTACGAATGCCTTTGTTTCAAGCATATAAATAACTATAACGTAGATATGTCATGCAAAGCAAGGGGTGTCCATTACCGGTACGGCAAAATCAGTTTTTGTCATGTTTCGTGGACACAATATTCATTACTGGATTGAAATCAAAATCCTTGATTGTTGAGTTGTTATTAACCTAAAATTCTAAGGACGAGACTTACAATTTTTCGTACAGTGGACTCCGAACCACTCCGTTCAATAGCCCTCAGCGGAAATTGAACCGATGACAACGCGCGCTAAAGTCTCCGCCACTTCGGGAGCGAAATCATAATTCTGTAGTTTCATTTCAACATGGGATTGATGATGTACTCTTCCTGACCATAAGTTTATCAGGAAGTTTTTTGGTCCCGTTTTTTCCATTGAGACGCGGGAATGCACATTAATGAAATGGTTTCTTTTAGTACTGGACATTATTCATTACAACTTAGAACTTGCATTTTTATGGCCACAAGGAATCTATGATAGGTTAGGCGAAATGAAGCAAGAAGTTGTCGGACAGGTCTAAGTTGGTGCCATCAGGATATGACAGGAAAAACGCTATTAAAACCTTATAGTAAGAATGGTCGACCGCTAATTTCGAACCCAGGAACTCCAGAATGATCGCTCAATGGAATTTCATGAAATAATCAGATAATCAAAGAACAGCATTAGTACCTAGAAACATTAGCAATGATTATTTAAATTATTTTGAGTTAAACAATGTATCTATTATTGGATATCTATTGCTAGAACATCCAGTTCTTCCCGTGGCCATCACTGGTACAAATATAATGTTAGCCTAGACAAGAAAAGTAATTTACTCTCTAATAGTGTAGGTTAATAAAAGTAATGGACAGACATCATTACAAGAAAGCATAGAGAACGTGTAAGTTGAACCTTATATGTTTTCTCTTGCGAGTGGAGCACACCCATGATCCTAACAATGTGCTGATGATACAGGAAAATTCAGGAAATTCTGCCAGGTTGACCAGCAGCGAGATTCAAACCTGCGTTCCTCCAGTGCTGATCCAAACTCGGCAATTCTAAACATTACACCACGGATTATGTGGAAAATAGGCATTTAAATTACGTTTTATTCTTAGTGAGCAAAGGATTAGTCACTCTTGTAGGAGGTGAGCAATACTAATCTTCAATTTTCAAAATTTTCTAGAGACTTTAATGACCCTTGTTGCGTCCTAAGTTTGTTAGTTTGGACGACAGAAAGATATGACCTAAACGACCTAACCTAAACTTTGGGAAACTATTCGTTTTAGTATGAAGAAAGTGTCAAATTAAAACATTTATATCAATGTACACGGAACACAGGAAGGAAGTGTAATATAATACGCCTCACCTCTTACTGCACTAGCTTTTTATATATAAAAATAAAAGTTTATCTGTCTGTCACTTTTACGCGTATCCACTGATTTACACCAAATTTTGCATATATATGCATTAGGTAGTGGTGTAGGTCATAGAGGTAGTACGGGGTGCCGCAGTTGTCAGTGGTACCAACCTATTCTAAACATTTACTTATTCGAATTGTTTCCATACCGTTTATGCATCAGAACCTCGGCATTATAGGAAAATACTGTGTGTATTCCCGTCCCAAGCAATCCAGTTGTCAGTGTTGCAAAACATTTTAAAATATTTTTTTTCAAATGCCCATTTTCCAGGTGGACGTATGCCAACGGAAGTTGTGAACATTTATTCGATACTAAAGAAGGGTACCGTGTTCGCCACCACCTTACGTCCCAGTTGTCAGGGTAGCGGCTAATCTATTCTAAATATCCTTTAATGATACTAATCCCGTTTATATTGCGCAAAGAGACCGTGTTGCCCCTACAGACACCACACAGCGTGGTCGAAGCAGAGTGTTAAAGGTAGAGAATTAGTACAAAATTATTCTAACGAAGTAATTTGTTTTGTTTCCTAACTTGCTAAAGAGAATAGAATAATATTATCATGCCAAACAAACGCTGAAGACTAAGGATAGTAATTCAATGGTGTAGTATTTTGTTTAACACAATAATCAAAGCTTTTCCTTAGTTCGTGGCAAACATCCGAGACTCTACAACAGAAGTTTTAATGGAAAACCGAAAATGAATACTTTTCTTTCCGCAGACATTGAAATAGATCGATGATCTATTTTGGTAATAGTTCAATGTTTTTACTAAACAATGTCATGAATTGAAGTGAGCGTTGGGATTCGTTCAAAGATGCGTTGCAAACGTACAGCAATTCCAAACGTCTATACTTTTTTTTTCTAAATGTCGCTTGCAAACAGGTCTAAAGGTGGTACAGGCATCCTCACTAAACGCACTGTCTTAAGGAGTCGGTGCGTTTTGTGACCGTGCAATTTGCGACCATACATAATATCGTTGGCTTTACGACCTCAGGAAAATTAATCGTGCGTTTCGCGACCAATCTACTTAATTTAGAGTCGGCGAAGTCTTGAAGTTCATCAACTGTATTTTCTGCAACATCGCTCCGTTGCGCAAAGCTAACCGAAAAGTGACAGTTTCCATTCTGGGAACAAGCTTTCAAACATTCCCCAAAACGAAGCAATTGTATCTCGAAATCTCAAATGCAGTACATGCATCTAGAACGAACAACTTTCACAGAAAACACTAAATCAGGAGGCAAAGTCACGAACGGAATGAAAAACCGTAGAATCTAACCTGACTTTAAATAGCCTGCCTTTGCTCTCTCGGCATTAATTCTTGTCAATGAATGACATTTGCGTGGTTTTATTACATTTTCTACGAAGATGGTTTACGATATCAATGTGTATGTAAAATTGAAACAAGTAATGCATTCTGATGATTCTTAAAATGAACTGGGAATCGCCGTAGCTCTGGCAATAGCGCGTCTGACTGCAAATCGGGCTCAAATCCCGGTCACAACGCTGGAGACTTTCTCGCAATGCTTCCACGCCTGGCGCACTGAGGTGCACTCAGCCTCTTATCAAATTGAGTACCAGAGTGTCCTTGGTATTCCTGAGCACCTTGGGAGGTGAAGGTGGTCGAGCGTGGGTTTGACCACTTCACCTCAGTTCTTACGGTGGGTCGAGAATAGGTCCACTACCTCCACATTCCTTATTCACCGTTCACAGCACGTGGACACCGCAAAAGGTATACCTTTACCCAAAATGAATTCCCTTGCCTCTCAAATTGTAGTAGTTTGCTCCCAAAATAAACCTGGTAATCTAACTTAATTTGTCCTAACCAGATATATGAAATAATTGTTACTTACCTTAAGCCTCTTACATGTATTAAATAACAAGTAACTATAAATCAGTACAAAAAAAACCTTCAGGGTAAAGAGAAGAATGACGCAAAAATTGTACTCACAAAAGAAGTGATATCCATTTTGCGAGTGACTTTTCTTTTGTTCAAGAATCAGTAAGTTCAAGCGTCAAATTCGGGCTTATAGTTTGCTAGATCCGAAGTTAGCTGTATGTGAGTGCCGCTAATAGACTACCGTTCTTCATGATCTAGTTACTAGTGCTAACACGCTCAACACTGGCATTTCACTATGAATCTATATTCCGGGCCGCAAAACACACGGTCGTCTGTATTTAGGACCGCAAAATGCACGGTCGCAAAACGCGCGCCACCATCTTAAGCAATGTTTATGCGTATATCTTACAGGTATTAATTGAATATGTTAATCAATTCAGAAAGCTTTTCTATAATACAATTGACTAGGAAACTTTTTACTTCATTATGCGATCCTTAAAAATAATTATTTGCGAATACATAGAAAGAAACTAATTTCAACAGCACGTTGTATTTATCGTCTCTTGGGGATTTTGCCAAATATTTAGATTAAGCGCAGGTTCATAGCCAGTTTAAAACCTCAGGAGGACTCAAGTCAAGTTTAGGAGGACAAAGATATGGAACGGTCCCCACCCAGCATGCGATGCAACTGGGGAATTGCTGTGAATAAAAGACAGTGGCGATCACAGTTCAGATTCGGCTCTCCTTTCCCAACACATCTGGTCAGCGTGGGAGCATTAGATCAACTCCTCACTCCGGGAGACGCCTATCCAGTAGTGGATTAAATATAGGGTGACTATACGTACCGTTTCGAACGGTACTGTACCGTTTTTTTCATATCACGGCCGTGCCGTCGTGTTGATAAAATTGTCCATTTTGTCCTGTTTTTAGCAAAACCTAAAATATATTTTCATATTGCCACATTGGCTTTAATTATGACTTTACTAAAAAAAAAAAAAAAAAAAAAAATCAAGCATATTAATTGCATTTGCGGATATAAGTGCATATTTATAATTCATTTATCTCAATTAAATAGCGCTTATAATTTTTAACACTAAGAATTTTAAAGTTCCACTTCAGCTTTAGGGTTAGTTTTTGTTTTGCAATTGTTATAATGAGTCGCCTTGTTATTCAATGCTGGTGGTATAAATTTCGAATTTCTTTATAGACTCAGGTCTTACTTCATAAAAAAGTTAAATCTATCCTTCCAATACCACAGGGGCGAAAATGCAGTGTTCATTGTAATGTTCAGAGGGAATCCAAATTCATCAAACTGGACAAATTCTGAGGCTATGCAACAAAGGTGTTATGCTGATATTGTAATGTTCATTTTTCTGTCATATGTAGGCAGAAGCGACATACGGATGACGAGAAGACATCCAGTTCAGTTAAGAACGCGAGCTCGTTCATGTTGAGGCGTGATTGTGATAGGAAGGTGGAGTGCGTTTTCCGACCTTGCATTTTGCGACCCTCAGTACTGATTCATATTGAAATGTCCATGTTGAACCTGTTAGCACTAGTAACTAGATTGATACTTCTTGTCTTTTAATACATTTAAGAAGCATGCTGCATATTTCTGGTTAGGTCAAATTAAGTTAGATTACCAGTTTCATTTTAGGAGCAAGCTACTACAATTTGAGAGGCAAGCGAATTCGTTTTGGGTAAAGGTACCTCCTGTGTGATGTCCACGCGTCGTGAACGGCGCATCGGGATTGCGGCATTAGTGACATATTCTAGACCCACCGTAGGAAGTGAGGTGGGGTGCCCAGTCCCACAGTCGACAGCCTTTACTCCCCAAGGATCCCAGGAATACCAAGGAAACTCTGGTACTCAATTTGATAGGAGGCTGAGTGCACCTCAGATATGGCAACACTACAAGAAGAGTCTCCAGCGTTCTGGACAGGATTTGAACCCGATTCGCAGTTAGAAGTGCTACCTCCTGAGCTACGGCGACTCCCAGATCATTTTTGGAAACCGGGATTCATTACTATTTTAATTTCGCATGACCATCGATGTAGTATACTAACCTAGTACAGAATGTAAGATAAAACCACACAAATGTCAGGCCCAGACAAAAATTAATGCCGAGCGAGCGAAAGCGGGTTAGTGAAAATCATGTTCCATTCTCTCGTTTTTTATTCCGTTCGTGATTTTGCCTCCTTGGAAATTTGGAAATTCGAGATACTATTGCTTCCTTCCAGGAAACTTTCGAAAGCTGTTTTCCAGAATGGAAATTGTCACCTCAGGTTAGGCTTGCGGAACCTCATACTCTCAAGGGACCGAGCGATGTAGCTGAATACACAGTTGAGATGTAATATCATTAGTGAACTTAAGTGTTCAAGACGTCGCCAACTATAACATAAGCAGATGGGTCGCAAAACGCACGATTTATTTCCCTGCTGTCGCACGATATTCTGTAGGATCGCAAATTGCACGGTCCCAAAACGCACGGACTCGATACAGATAGCGATACAATCACTGCAAATGAAGCTCTTGTTGCTTGCGTAAAATACTGTGTGTGAAGTTTTCATGCAAATGACTCTTCATCAACACTAATAAAGATAATTTATGAACCAAAATTTCTTGTCCCGTTTTTGTCTCGAGGAAATATGGTCAGCTTAATTAAATATGGTTGTGAATTATATATATATATATATATATATATATATATATATATATATGGAATTATATATATAACATATTCAGCCGTTTTCTATCCACTGCTAGATGAAGGCTTCCCCCTTTTCTTTACACATATCTCGGTCTGCGGCTGTCCTCATCCATATAGCTCCAACAAAACGCTTGATTTCATCTACGCACATTACATTATTTTCGACGTTGTCTCGTTCGTTTGTTTTCTCTGGAAATCGAATGTTGAACATTCGTCTTCCATCTTTGTTCGTCTATGTGACCACCATCTTTTTCGCAGTCTTGATCATATCTTCTACGCTTGTTTGTGCGCGAATCCATTCATTAGTCTTTATGTCCCTCCTTCTTATTCCTAGCACCATTGCTCTTTGTGTGACTTAATCTTCGAGACATTTGCGCATACAATGCCCAAGTTTCAAAGATGTACATCATTATAGGTAAGACACATTGATTATAAACTTTACGCTTGAGACACATTGGTAGTCTAGTCTTGAAAATAAAGTGTAGTCTTACAAATGAGCTTCACATCATTTTACATCTTCTATTTATTTAATCCGTCAACTTGGCATTCGATGTTTTGAGCTGCTCTAGGTAAACATACTCATCAACTATACCTATATATATATATATATATATATAATCACAGCCATATTCAATCCACCAGTGGATGAGGCCTCTCCCCGAAGGGAGGAGTTGGTCTACTGCTCCCACGCTGACCAGACGGGTTGGGAGAGGAGAGCCGAAGCTCTCACTGTGATCGCCACTGTATTTTATTCACAGCAGCTCCCCAATTGTCTTCACGATGCTGGGTCAACACCGAAATTTTTGAGCCCCCACCGGGAATCGAACCCGGGACCACTCGCACTGAAGTCGAGCGCGCTACCGAGCTCATATATATATATAGACACATATGGTGCGGAAGAACTACATAGCCAAACACGTCGGGAGGTGATGCCTCTCATTGAAAGAAGCAAAAAAGACATAGGGACCGGGAGGAAATTCCGCCCCGGTGAGGAGCTACAGCGTGCCGAAAGCGTGGGAAAATGAACTTTGGAGCTTCCTATTTCCAAAACAAATAACAGTGAAGGTAATGCGGCTTGGTGCCGTCACAGACTTTTTACATCTGCGCGTTCCAAAAAATGCAGGTTTCAAAATTGTGGAATGGGTGCGCAGGGGACTCCCCAAAGGAAGTAAGGGATTTTGAGGGAGTCCCAGAAATGCGCTCAAGTAAAGATTGGTCAAAAGAAGCATGAATAGGACGAGTTTAAAGCAACTAAAAATAATCCGTTTGCGGCAGGTCGAAATCTAGAACAGATGTTACATAGCGAACGATTTTGTATAGGGGAGACTGGGGTATTCGCGAACACTGAGGTAATGCCGAACACCCAAGTTTACGCCCAAGGAAACTTGTTAGAAAACAGACGATTTTGCTGCACGCTAGCGGAGAGACCTGGAAAAGTGTAGCATAAATTTGGTGACAGTCAGTTGAGTGAATTACCAGGAAGACGTTTTGTTGTTTTTGTCGATTAGCTTATAACGTTAATTCAACAATCTGGGCAAGGTAAGTTGGCTCTTATCTATAATGTTACAGATAAGGCTACATATTCCCCTATATTTGAGCATTAGTTCTTTGTAATCTTACCAGCCTGTATGCAGTCAACAATTAGTTTCAACTTTAACAATAAAATGGCGTCTCATGGAGAAATGCCAGACAGAATGTTTGCCATTACCCTGGAGTGTTCGGGATTGCCCCATGGTGTGAAGTAAATTATAAAAAAAAATTAAATAGTTTTTTTTTTTATTGAAAAGTAAGTAATAAGTTAATGAAATTGGTTTGGGTAATAGATCATGTCTTGGTAAGAAGCGTTATTAGCTTTATTAATTATTACTCAAACCATGTAACATTTTAGCGCAAAAGGGCCAATATAGTTTGCTATATTTATTATTTTAGGCCATTGGTAGCCTACTTCATGATTCTATAGTCAGTAACCCTATTTTAGATATCTGATCCTTCATCATAGGCTGCTATAAGGAGTTTTTTCTTGTAGATGAAGGATGAGTGGGTGAATATGCATGCATGTACATAACTGAATATATTTGTAACGAAATTATCCTTAGCTCTATTCTAGTTTAGCCTAGATCTAGGCTTACACGATATCCTTTATATAGTTCTACCTATTCCTTTATTTCAGTTTCTTAATTTTGGATTTTGATATTTCTATTGACTCAAAGACCAAAGTCACTAATCACTGCATGCTTGCTTTACTGGCTGACTACCCCGTCTGACTTAGTTACGAAACTGAGCAGGGATCTGCCTTCAAATGGAACACGCAGACAATAAATTCAAAATTGACTAGCAGTTAGCCAATTATGTTCAGCCTATTAAGCGCATTTTAACATTGGTCTAATCAAGAATACTGATAAAGAATACATTTTGCTTCTTTCGTAAAGGAAAGTTTAAAGTAAACAGTATGTTCGGGATTACCCCGACCACTGGGGCAATCCCGAACATAGGTACATTTTTAAAAAATCTCACTGATTTGTTGAAACATGTTACTTTTGACTTTCCTCTGCACTTTAGTAAACAGGAAAAACTCCAAGCTTTGTGTACACAAGAAATCTTAATTTTATTTCCAAAATCAAAAGAGTTATTTATGGTCAAAGCTTAAGTGTTCGTGAATACCCCGGTCTCCCCTAACTATGCGTGGTTGCATAACAACGGGGGGCAGGAAATACACATTTGTATCGAAAGGATAGCTTAGTTCTCATGAGCGAGAGAGAATGTTATTGTGTGGTTGGATGACGGTGGTTATGTACTTCATCACAAAAGGAAAGACTTCATGTTCATCCTTATTACGACCTATTGTCACGTCAGAGAATGTACTGTATTTGTAGCTTCGATTATGTTAATATCCAAATAAGTGCGCATGCAAATGTTCACCACATGAGTGAGTGAAGTATGATTAACGTCCTACACGAGCTGCTGTGTTTCTAAGGACGGGACCTACAGTTTAACGTGGATTGCGAACTAATTGTGGGCTCACCGGGATCCTTTGATTACAAGGCAGCGAGCGGTGCTCGTCACACACAGGGATACTGCAAGACAGGCAGGAGTAAGAGGAACATACAATGAACGAAAACCTGATGTAGTTGTGATCAGTGAAACAGAATGTCACTGCCGAGTTGAAGTAGTAGGTATAGCTGCAATGTACCGACGTATCCAGCTGAGATATTGAAATAATAATAATAATAATAAAAAACCGCTTGCACAATTGCTACCTGTTACGGGTAGAAGGAACGTTGTAAATTCTGTCCGGTGTGTTTGCCTTTTCATTTCTCCGAGAGGTTAGTCAAAGTGAAAAGTAAGATGTAGCGAGTGCCATATGACCATACAGGCCGAGTGGAACATGTAGTTTGCCTTGTTTTTGCTTCACTACGGCTCAGCTGATCAGTATTGGTGTTAAGGATGAACATGAAGTCTTTCCTTTTGTGATGAAGTACATAATCACCGTCATTCAACCACACAATAACATTCGCTCTCGCTCATGACAGCTAAGCTAACCTTGCGATAGAAATGTGTATTTCCTGCCCCCGGTTGTTATGCAATCACGCATAGTTATACAAAATCGTTCGCCATAGGATCTGTTCGAGATTTCGACCTGCCGCAAACGGATTATTGTTCGTTGCTTGAAACTCGTCCTATTTATTATGATTCTTTTGACCCATCTTTCCTTCAGCGCATTTCTGGGACTCCCTCAAAATCCCCCACTTACTTTCGGGAATCCCCTGCGCACTCATTCCACAATTTTAAAACCTGCATTTTTGGAACGAGCAGGTGTAAAGTCTGTGACGGCACCAATCCGCATTACCTTCATTGTTATTCGTTTTCGAAATCGGAAGCTCCAAAGTTCATGTTCACACGTTTTTGGCACGCTGTAACTTCTCACCGGGGCGCAAAAAGGCATCACCTCCCCAAGTTTGGCTACGTAATTTTTCCGCACCCTGTATATATCATCATAATCATCATATTCAGCCGTTTTCTATCTACAGCTGGATGAAGGCTTTTCCTTTTTCTTTCCACATTTCTCTGTCTGCTGCTTTCCTCATCCATGTAGCTCCTGAAAAACGCTTGATTTCATCAACCCACCTTGCATACGAACGTCGTCTCGATCGCTTCTTTTCTCTAGGAATACAATGTAGTACATATGTAGTCGTCCATCTGTTCGTCTAGCTATGTGACCGGCTCATTTCCACTTCAGCTTCTTCGCAGTCTTGATTACATCCTCTACCTTTGTTTGTGCGCGAATCCATTCATTTCTCTTTATGCCCCTCCTGGTTATTCCTAGCATGCATCTCTCCATTGCTTTTTGTGTGACTCTCAATCATTGAGTTGTTTGCGCGTTCATTGGCCAAGTTTCACAGTCGTACATCATCACAGGTAAGACACATTGATTATAAACTTTACGTTTCAGACACATTCGGAATTTGCTTTTGAAAATAAAGTGTAGTCTTCCAAACGAACTCCACGTCATTTTACATCTTCTATTTATTTCATCAGTCAACATAGCATTCGATGTTTTGAGCTGGCCTAGGAAAACATACTCATCAACTATGCCTACTGTCTCTCCGCTAATCTTTATTTCCCCTTTTGCAGCATGTTGATTGTATTTGACCTTTGTTTTACTTAAATTCATTTTAAGACCTATTTTCGAACTTTCATTATTCAGTTCTTCCATTCTGGTTTGTAGTTCTTCCGCATTTGAAGCAAACAGGACTATATCATCAGCGAACCGTAGATAATGAAGATATTCGTATTAATTTTAACTCCAATTTCATCCCAGTTTAAATTTTTGAACACACTTTCTAGGACAACAAAAAACAGTTTTGGCGAAATCGAATCTCCTTGCCTTATCCCTTTTCCAACTTTAATTTTTTCACTTTCTTGATGTAGTCTAATGAAAGATGTATCAGTCGAATAAATGTTTCGCAGTAGCTTGATGTACGCATTTTCGATGCCTTGATGTTCAAGTGATTTAAGTGCTGCTACCAAGGAGACAGAATCGAAAGCTTTTTCAAAATCTATGAATTCCAAACATAGTGGAAGTTCATATTCATTAGTCCTTTCCATAACTTCATTCAATGTTTGTATGTGGTCCATTGTGCTAAATCCATGACGAAATCTGGCTTCTTCCCTTCCCTGGTTAAAATCCAAGTCCCGTTCAATACGATTGAAAATAACTTTGGTGAACATTTTGTATAGAACTGACAGTAAACTAATTGGTCTGTAGTTTTCGACGCGTTCTTTCTTGTACAACAAAAGTATAACAGCATTATTCCAACTTCTGGGTATTTCTCTCTTCCTCAGGCACATTGAGAATAATTTCGCAAGTTCCTCTTTCATGTTTTCACCTCACCATTTAATCATCTCTGCTGTGAGTCCATCTTCTTCTGGCGTCTTTCCATTCTTCATCCCTCGAAGTACTTTATCCATTTCTTCTTTCATTACATCTGGGACATCTACATCTTTTTCTTCTGAGTCTTCATTTCCTAGTTCTTCTTCGCAGTAGTACAATTCTCTGTAGAAATTTCAAATATTTTTATAATTTCTTCCTTATTTCGTGTTACGGTCTCGTCTGGTCTCTTAACTGCAATTATTTGCTTTTTTCCTCCCATGAGCTGCTGTTTGGCTTTCTTTAAGCTCTTGTTCTCCTCGATTCTATTTCCTATGGTCGGGTAACCGGGCCAGGACCGGCAAATCGGGACTGTCGCCCCAAAAGGTTTCTGTCACTAACTGGGAGCAGACCCCTTAATTCCTCTTGCTAAGACTTCAGGGAACAGACCGGGGTAGACGTCTAATATCCAATACATACGTTCACATCGTGGGGCCTGTTAGTACCCAAGCAACTGCTTGGCGAACGTACATGGATCGGCTGCTCACCAACCCCCATTAGCAAACAGCGTGGTGAGTCAAATATCTGCACCCCTCCTTTCTTATAACATGATGGTACAAGTCAGGAAACAGCCTTGGAGGGCCTCGTTGCGAGGAGGACGGAATGCAGCTGGCAACGGCAGCGGTCAGTCCTGCAGGAAGTCAGAGGGTCAAAATACCCGGGTTTGGACTGTAGACTGCCATGACACCGACACGGCAACTCGAACGGACCTATACGTGTCGACTCTAAAATGTCAGTCACTTGCAGGAGAGGACAAACTACATGAATTGCAGAGTGAACTAACAAGAATTAAGTGGGACATCATCGGACTATCAGAAGTGTGTGGAAAGAATGAAGAACAGTTGGAACTATCGTCAGGGCACACGTTGTACTTCAAAGGAACAGAAAATGGAAAACCGACAGGCTTTGGCTTTATAATTAATAAAGATCTGAAGACACGGATCACAGAAAATGAAGGAATTTCAGATAGAATGGCACGAGTAGTAATAAAGATAAACAAGAGATACAGTATAGAAATTATACAAGTGTATGCTCCAACAACCTCACATCCGGAGGAGGAAGTTGAGGACCTATACGGGGAGATACAGGTGATTTTGGATAGTAGCAAATCGCAGTACAAAATTGTAATGGGACATTTAAATGCGAAAGTAGGAACCAAGCAGAGCAGTGACACGAAAGTGGGATACTTTGTATTTGGCAAAAGAAACAAGAGAGGAGAGAAGTTAGTGGAATTTTCATAAGCCAACGGACTGTTCGTTTTCAATACATTTTTCAAGAAATCGTTCCAGAGGAAGTTAATATGGAAAGACCAGACAGGACAAAAACGAAATAGACTAAGCTTTATCGAATAACAGAACAATTCTGCAAGACGTGTCTGTTCTGAACATTTTCAAAGTCTCTAGTGATCATAGGATCGTGAAATGTAAGCTGAAACTAAATACTAGACTTGAGAGAAAAAACTTTATCAGAATAAAAACACCAGTTTTAGATTTGGAAAAGCTAGAAAAACACAAACAGACATTCGAGACAGAACTAAGTAACAGATTCAGCGTCTTGAAAGAGTTAGAGCATGAAGACCACATCAATAGCAGAAATAAAAATACTGACTGAGATAATAAGAGAAACGGCAAAGGAAATAGCAGGAACCAGAAAAAAAAGAGAGCAAAATCCCGGAAGAAATTAAACTCTTTATGAAGAAAAGAAGGGAAATGAAAGAAGAGGAAAATTTCATAAAGAGGATTGAGCACATAGAACTAAATAAAACCATAAGGGAATTAATAAGAGAGGACGTACGAAGATATAACGAAAATCTTGTAAGAAATAGCATTGAGGCAACCAAGAGCCTGAAGAAAAACAAACAGCAGCTCATGATAGGGAAAAAGCAAATAATTGCAATTAAGAGACCAGACGGGATCGTAACACGAAATAAGGAAGAAATTATAAAAATATTTAAAAATTTCTACAGAGAATTATACCACTACGAAGAAGAGTTATAGGAAATGAAGACCCAGAAGAAAATGATGTAGAAATTCCAGACGTAATAAATGAAGTGGATAAAGTACTTCGGGGGATGAAGAACGGAAAATCGCCAGGAGAAAATGGACTCACAGCAGAGATGTTTAAATGGGGAGGTGAAAAGATGAAAGAGGAACTTGCGAAATTATTCTCGATGTTTTTAAGGAAGAGAAAAATACCGTGAAGTTGGAATTATGCTGTTATTATTTTGTTGTACAAGAAAGGGGACAAAGAACATCGAAACCTACTGACAGTTAGTTTACTGTCAGTTCTATACAAAATGTTCATCAAACTTACTTTAAATCGTATTGAACGGGACTTGGATTTTAACCAGGGAAGGGAAGAAGCCAGATTTCGTCGTGGATTTAGCACAATGGACCACATACAAACATTGAATGAAGTTATGGAAAGGACTAATGAATATGAACTTCCACTATGTTTGGAATTCATAGATTTCGAAAAAGCTTTCGATTCGATCTCCTTGGTTGCAGTACTTGAAACACTTGAACATCAAGGCATCGAAAGTGCATACATCAAGTTACTGCGAGACATTTACTAGACTGATACATCTTTCATTAGACTACATCAAGAAAGTGAAAAAAATTAAAGTTGGAAATGGGGTAAGGCAAGGAGATTCGATTTCTCCAAAACTGTTTTGTGCTGTTCTGGAAAGTGAGTTCCAAAATTTAAACTGGGATGAAGTTGGAATAAAAATTAATGGCAAATATCTTCATCACCTACGGTTCGCTGATGATATAGTCCTGTTTGCTTCAAGAACAGAAGAACTACAAACCAGAATTAAAGAACTGAGTAATGAGCGTTGGAAAATAGGCCTTAAAATGAATGTAAGTAAAGCGAAAGTTATGTACAATCAACAAGCTGCAAAGGAAGCAAAATTTCACGGAGGGACAATTGGCATAGTTGGTGAGTATGTTTACCTAGGCTAGCTCAAAACCTGGAATGCCAAGTTGACTGACGAAATTAATAGAAGATGTAAAATAACGTGGTGTTCGTTTGGAAGACTACACTTTATTCTCAAATGTAAACTCCCAATGTGTCTGAAGCGTAAAGTCTGTGAAACTTGAACATTGAATGCGCAAACGACTCAAAGGTTTAGAGTCACACAAAGAGCAATGGAGAGATACATGCTAGGAATAACCAGGAGGGACAGGAAGAGAAATGAATGGATTCGCGCACAAACAAAGGTAGAGGATGTAATCAAGACTGCGAAGAAGATGAAGTGGAGATGGGCCGGTCACATAGCTAGACGAACAGATGGAAAGTGGAGGACAAATGTACTACATTGGATTCCTAGAGAAAAGAAACGACCAAGACGAGCCCAAATGTAAGATGGGTTGATGAAATCAAGCGTTTTTCAGGAGCTACATGGATGAGGATAGCAGCAAATCGAGATACGTGGAAAGAAATAGGGGAGGTCTGTATCCAACAATGGATGGAAAACGGTTGAATATGATATATATTAGAGTGATGTGAGTTATAACAATAAAACAGGTAAAATTGTAGATACGTTAAAATAAATCAAAGGTAATTATCGTCCCTTTTTACATAGGAAAAATATACGAGAAGAACAAAATGGTTTATTCATAAAAAAAATAAATTTAATCTTTATGCGCCGGATAGTGATATCAGGAAAACCGTAGACCGTCACGTTGGCGGCCCTGGTACTCCTCTTAATTATCACAGGGACATGAACTAAACCTCGCTGGAGAGCGTATGGAACACCGATTTAAACGAGATAACTTTTGAGCCCCCGTGTCCAACCCGTAAAAGAAGAAGAAGAAGAAAATAAAAATTGAAAAAATAAATTTTTTGAACTTTGTGGGACGTTAGTGATATTGTCACTTGCCGTACGCAGGAAAAAATATTGGCATGTCTACGCCAGAAATTGGAAACGATAATATAAAAAAATGAATTGCGAGGATACAATAGCAAGATAGAAAAAAATTCGGAATCTGGTACGTACGATAGTCATCCTGTATATATTTTTCGATGGACTGTCGTCTACCCTAACGTTGGTAGCCCTATCGACGCCCCTAATTGTCACACAGACATGAACCATACCTCGTTGGAAAACTTATGTGACACAGATTACAACGAGTTGTGCCCCCTGTGCCCAACCCGTAAAAGAAGAAGAAGAAGAAAGTAAAAAAATAAATCTTTTTTTGGACTTTGTGGGACTCTGGCAACACTATCATTTGTGGTACGCAAGAAAAAAATCTCACATATACGTCAGACATTGGGAACAATCATATAAAATGAAGGACATGCAGTGTACTCACCACTCTATAGTCGCTCATGGTAACTCCGGTAACAGTGAGGGAGGCAGAAAAAAACCAGCCCACCCCCCAAATGTTCTATTTTTGGGATACTGATAGCACCTAGCCGCGAGCAATGGACCATAATGGAAGCAAAACCTTTCCTCGCGACTCCCTTTATTGACAATTTATTTATTTTTAGAACAGGAAATCTTCCTATGTCGGAGCCACAAATAGCAGAAAAACTTACTTCCATGAAATGATCTTTCCGTGTGCAATATTAGGTGAACAAATGCATATTATTCGCTATCGTAGGTACGACGTTCCATTTTTCCTCCTTTGCTATTGCACCTACGCCCTTCGTTTTTTATATGATGGTTCCCAATGTGTGGCGTAGTGTGAGTATTTTTTTCTTACGTACGACAAATGAAAATGTGGCCATAGTCCCACAAAGTTCAAATATATGGTTGTCTCTTAAAAGAAAATATAGACTGAAAAGAGGGGTAAATTCAATACTCCCATTCATTCCTAGCAAGCCCAATGGTCATATACAGGTAAGTATGTTCATTTATCTCTATCGATACCAATTTTTATGCTTGTAGCTTATTTGGGGGGGGGGGTAGTTTCCCGCCAAATGCTGAGGGCGGAGAGGGAACTAAAAACACCCAACTTTGCTCCCCTGCGCCGCGGGACCTCAGATATGGATGAAATGCACATCGTTAGAAAGCTTCTATCTTCCTGACGAGATCGACACCTAAATCATCTCTTTAGGTTAATTTTGAGCTGAGCTACTGATGTTTAAAATGAGCCGTTCGGCGTGAAAAGGAAGACAGTTTTGTTTTTAGTGATACACGGACATTACATCGAACTAAAAGAACAGCATAACAATATTACTCATGTGGGAATCAAAATTTTCCATACAAGAACATCGTTCAGAGAATAAATACCAGACTAATGATATAATCTTCCAGACAATAGCCAAGAAGGAAATACATCCCACATTATTCACAGTTTAAAATTTATGAGAGCCCAAGGCTAAGAGAACAGACACAGAGACACTATCACAGAAGAGCTTATATGATTCCCTTCCAACTTCCAAAGAAATCCTTAAGTTAGGTCCCAACCGAAAATTACTAATTTCCTTCTCTCGAGATCCAGGTAATCATACCTTACACGATCCTAAGGTTACTTTCCCGGAACGTCGTAAGACGTGACGCCAATTACCAAAATCAAAATATCACATCTCTCTGAGAAGGGAAGAAAATCCAAGTTTCCATAGCTTCCATTCTCTGAGTCTACGGAAAAAACTGACGAAATCGGTTATTATAAAAAGACATTCGACACTGAACAGAGAGGCCACTTATATTTGTAACTCCAATCTGTAAACACGATATTCTTCGTTAGTTGTCAGGAAAGTGAATTTAGTCGAGTTTATCAAAGTTTTATTTAGGTATTCTTCGAACTTAAAACAGATACACGACTTTCGTTAGTATCCAATGCATTTAGCAGAAACAACGAACTGTAGTTCATATTGTGTAGTCTCAAAACAACAAGAAGAAGAGAAGTGAAAGTGTTCGACACACTAGTTTAAGGAACAATATCATCCTTCACCTCGTTGTGAAGACAGAGACTTCATCAGAGAACAAGGTACTTGTAAAAAAAGGGCATGATTTTCAAGTATAAAAGTAAACAACTTGCTCAAATCACACTTAAGTTCAGTTCGACTACGATAGATCGTCTCCTAGAAAAGGTTCAAAATACTCAATAAGTAGTAATAATTGTATCAGTTTCGGATGAAGGAATGTAGAAACCCATCCTGCATCCGCTTCGGATACAAATTTGTAAGGTTGGGTTGACCTTGAAATTGTCAAACATACTTCCCGGGACGGATTCCAGGGCTTTAGGAAGTCTGCTTGAGGCTGGTTGGATAGGAGTTGTAGGTATATTGGATCAGAGGATGCTTCAACGTCTCTGAAATGTAGCTGGTTCAAGGGTCTTCACGGTATGCAACACGTCGTACCACGGAGCACTGTGCTACAAGGCTAAAAGAAAAGACAATTCTCTATTCGATACATACAAGAATAAATCCTCTAAAGGAGACTCTCAACTGCTTTCTAAAGCTGAAAAAGAAAGATGCTCTATATTTCCTATCCGGAGAGAAAATCAAAATAACTTTCGCTTTAACACCTTATGGGAAAGGGAAAATTTAGTGCAACCAAAGAAATGAAAAAGATAAGTTGGGAAAACAGTGAATAAACTTTATAGAAAAACTTAACGAAAGAAAGAGTTACAATGAATTTAACAATGGAGTGGAATATTATCCCTAGGTGGATATTAAAATGAATTGTATTGTAGACCAGAAACAGCGGTACTATCTATATTCTTTGAACACACACTTTTGATGTGACAATTTAAAGGAGAAAAAAATACCAAACAGATTATTTGATTAAATGATTCGCATGACTTCTCCTTCACAATATCTTCCCTTCCTTACTCAAATTTGGCACTATAGAATAGATTTTAAACTGAATGAGTCACTTGATACGACATTTCAAAAAAAAAAAAAGTACCTCCGCTCAATTACCAAACAAATCTGCTGACCGCCGTAAAACAACTTGTGACGCGAGTTATAAAGTATGTATTCGCAAGGCTTACACAGTTTGGTCAACCATACTAAAAATAATGCTACACGTACACAGAAGTTCAAGTGCAGAATATTGAGCCATGGTTTGACCTGAACATTTTTTTATGAACACTTCCACAACACTATCGTATTCACATTATTGTTGTTGTTATAATCGATTACCGGGCCAGACAGAAGAGTCGGTGGAAGTTTACATGTTGAATTTTAAAATTTAATACTGAGGCTGACTAGCTGAGCACGCCTGTATTTTTCGCTTCTACCAGATTAAATTAATTTCATATAGATTGGTTTTAAAACTTCAGCTACAAATAGCAATATATTTTAAAAACCGGAAATAACACAATTTAGATAAAGTTGCATACTGATGCAAAGATGATTTCTCTTAAGCCAAAAAAATGAGATTACGAAAATCAGATAACGATAGTTAGCACTAGCTAATTAAGTTTCGACACCCGGGGCGTTGTATTTATAATTTAGCTGCTTTATTGCTAATGTCACCGATATTAATTCTGAAATTCGATTCCAACTCATACATGCAGGAAAATGACATCATGCAAAACAATTATATATTCAAAAATATCTAACACTAAATCTACGGTAAACATTCATAGGATAACGCATACATACACATAAATTAATAATCTTACCAACTAATTACAATATAAGAAATATATTCTATGAATACTTGGCCAAGAATTCATTACACACTATTCATTATGCTTATAATGAAGGTTTATATCCGACCTGTCAGGCAACGAAATTTTGTATTTTTATTAATTAAAGATTTGACAAAAAATAGAAGTTCCAAACAAAACAATATTTTTGTTTTCGTTTCCTCAACAGAAAAATTGAATCTCACAAACTATTCTCTGTCACTCCCTATAGTTCAGACGTAACGGGGCATAGAAACTGGACTTCGATCAGCGGAGGAGCTGGGGCTACGAGCTACAATCGTTTATTTCAAAGAAAGACAACGCTCCGTTTATCTTACAATATGATGCAATTCAGAAAAGCCTAAGATGTTCGAAAGTACTATAAGACACATACATATATAATAACTATTTTTCGTTTCTCGTACACAAAAATGAAAAGAATATAAACAACTTGGATATTGGGAATTCTCTATAGTTTCTCTCCAACGTTCTAATGCGAATGTGGCAAGCAAGGACTAGTGAGTTTTTGTGCTAATTATTGGAGAAGATGGAGACCACACTCCGAAACGTTCACACAGTGAATTCAAGCACTAGACAGAAATGTCACACTACGGCGGTGCCCTTAACAGCAAGTGATGCAAGAGAAAAATGGTTTGTTGCAGGGTTTCCAGAAGTATCTTCTCCCAATTCTAATCTAAGTTTCTAGATTTAAGAGAGTTTTCCATTAAGGCTTTTCAAAAAGAACGAAAAATTGAAATTAACCAACTGACAGTTCAGCAAAGGGAACTCGGAGGTTGGCGTTCATGGCTAAAAAGTCCAGTACAATTCCGGCATTCACAAATTGGAGGTTAAAAAAGGCTTTTAGAATCAAAGTTAAAGTTAAGATAATAAAGTCTGGTTCAATAATTTCGGAACTGAGTAGGTTCCACGCTGAATAATGGCAAGAAAAATCTGGAGAATCTTTCCTCCAACAGTTTGTATCTTTTCCTTTTCGGATACCAGTGTTTTCGATGCTTCTTGGCCAATGCATATGTATGGTGCGAAAAGAAGAAAAAAAGTGTGGTCTTTCCTTAATTGGAGCTTATACCATCCGTGACGTTTTGTGCCTCATGGGTGCGGGGTTCGTTACCAGCGTCGTCCAGCTGCAGATGGTAGTCACTGTCGTCACTGCTGTCGAACACAGAGGCCCGCTAGTTTGCACAAATTTACACAAGCACATACATTCACAATGCACTGTATCACTTATGCATAGGTAACGCATTGACAAAAAAACAGGAACGAGAAAGGGATCGAGTTTCGGGTCACACACGTAAGTTACTTAACCGGCCATAGCGAAAAAAATATACGTACACAAAAAAATCTAAATCCACGTTTCACACTTGCGTGATGGCACAATGTGTTTTTTCGACAGACACACTTCGACGATTAGAGCAATACTAACTTCTAAGAGTGTGCTACCGTTTTCGATTTCTCTCTCGATCCCGGAAAGGTGGTCACCAATCTGGTCATTTCATTTCCTTCTTTCCTGGCATTGTTTCCGTCTAACGTTTCTCCCATGTGCTGGAATTCTGGAAAGTTATCTCTAGTAGTTTCGTAGTGTCACCTCTTTCTCAAGACGCCGAAAATAAGTACCGTTAGTTGCCTTGAACTGTTTGAGGAAATGGTAAATTGTTTTTTGAGTAGAGAGATAAATGCATGTCAGGTATTTGTAGCATTTCATGTTTATTTAAAAGAAATGTTCGAACCAGAAACGAAATTTAAAAGAGATCATACGAGTAGAAGAAGAAACAATATATATGCGTGAATATGTTGGTTGTTACAAAATATAGTTCCTATTTTCAATGAATAATATCAGTATAACTTCCTTTAATTGTTAGGTATTGTAAGATTACTACCGTACATCATTACAGGTAAGACACATTGATCATAAACCTTACGTTTCAGACAGATTGGTAGTTTGCTTTTGAAAAGAAAGTATAGCTTTCCTAAGGAACTAAACGGTATTTTACATTTTCTGTTTATTTCATCAGTCAACTTGGCATACGAAGTTTTGAGCTGGCCTAAGTAAACATATTCATCAACTATGCTTATTGTCTCTCTGCTAATCTTTATTTCCTTCTTTGTAGCATGTTGATTGTACATTAATTTTGTTTTGCTTAAATTCATTTTAAGGTCTATTTTCGAACTCTCATTACACAGTTCTTGCATTCTAGTTAGCATTCTTGCATTCTGCATTGCTATGCCAGGTATTTCCAGTGAATCTCAGGACGACTTTAAAATTCAATAACTGTCAGTCTGTTTGCTACCTTGGTAAGTTTATGGTACCACAGAATCATTACTCAGTGACAGATAAACATTATCGTAATTACTGTTTCATTATTAATATTGGGATAATTATAAACGTCACACAGAATGACGAATAATTTTTATTATGTCCTTTTTTCTGCATGCAGACATTTAAAGTTGTCACATATAATAATGCTCGAGCAACTAGCCTAGCTAAGCAGTCCAGTTTGTAAAAGATTATTTTGCAGAAAGTGTGGTTATTATAGCTTTACAGGAAGTGATCAGCCACGATATAAATTTTCCTAATTACAATGCAATTATCAACATAAATAGTGTCACATCTACAGGGTGTTAAATATAAGTGAGATGTGATATTCCGTATAAGAATGTGTTTATATATCCTTCAGGTAGAATTATTGCGCTGCAAGTTAGATATATCCACGTTGTTTGTGTATATTTACCTTCGGGTGCGCACGCTAAACGATTACGGGAATAGATGATAACGAATGATCTCAGTTTAGAAGTGCAGCGTCGTAACAGTGACAATATACTCCTAGTTATTGATTTCAACACAACGATAACTGCTCAAGATTCTTCAAGAGGCGTCAATGTCAGTTTTGAACTGAATAATTTAATAAGGAACTTCGACATGTTAGACTTGTGGTAAAGTAGATATCAGGCCCAAGACGGGGCCACTATTTTTATAATCAAGGTTGGTCTCGTATTGACCTTCAATTGTGTACCCGTTCAATGTTTACATTTTTTTGTAATATTAAGGTAGTGCCTTCGAGTTATTCAAATCACCACTTGTCCTTACACAATATAAGTGGGTTTTCGTTAAATATCTTTTAAAGTCTCCATGTTGGAGGCTAAATGCACTTCATTTACAACATCCCGATTATCAACTACTAGTTAGAAAATAATGAATAATTATCACGTAAGTAAATAAGAAAGGTCTCATTCCACAAAAGTTTGGTTTATAAAAAGTAATAAATTTAAGTCTATATATCTTTCATAGAATGCTACCCGAGATCAAAAGGTAGTTATATTATTTGTATACAATGTTCAATCGTTTTAATATATTGGTGCCTTAAGATTCTGCACAACTTGTTTATGTTAAGAAATTACAGGCCAGGATCAGGTTGGTACACACAAAGATGTACTCTGGCATTGTTGTGAGAAGTAAATTGCAAAAGGTTGATGTGACAGACTCCGCGGAAAATTCACGTTATAGATGAGCGTAAACTTGCAAAAAGGCAGTTTATAAATACTTATGTTAATCCACCAGGGCAAGGTTTTACAGGAATGAATACTTATATTCCTATGAGACAACATTATAAAGATGTGTTTACAAAAAATCGCACATTTGTAACTATTATGCTACTAAGCCATATTCATGGTACTTATTAACCGATAATCAGAGTAAACAAATAGGTCAACCGTTTACGATTGAGAATGTAAATCATGCTATTGAATCGCCTAATTCTACGGGCTGTCGCAAGAGCGGATGGCATCACTCAGGTTTTTTAATCAACAATTTTAGGAGACATTGGCTCCTCATTTAGTGGAAGTTTACAATTCCTTTCTTAGTGGTACTCCTATAGATCCCAAATTTACTGACTATGTTGGAGTATTGTTACCTAAACCTACTTCAGGTCAATCACCTTCAAAATGTCGAATTTCCTTACTCAATGCCAATTGTAAGCAGTTAAATCAGATTATTATGGATAGAATTAAGCCATACATGACCAAAACTCTTAGACCCGGCTCAAACCGGGATTGCTGGTGCAACTCCCATGCGTGTTTCTCTTGCTTACATACGGGACAGTTTACATGCTCGCTCGAACAACAACAGATTGCTCGCGAATGTAATTAATTACATAGGATAGCTTTATAACAGTTATAGTATGAACTAAACTACCTTAGTCCATATCTCTATTGCACACGTAGCAGGATACAGGGAAATAGGTTAGTCCTAAAATATTGTTTCAAAATGCTTTTTCACAGTCGGGAAGAAATAACTCGCATTTAGATACGATTTTTATAAACTGATATTTTAACTGCTATTGTTAACAAATATTTACATATAGCACCTATTGCTATCACTTACGGAATAACAGCAGTTTTGCTTATTTGTAGCTCGAAGTTTCTGTCAGTTGGGAGCAGGGAAGAAAATGAATTTATTACTTATTTGTAATTTTAGAGTTCATTGTGAATAACATTCATTTGAATGTTTCTGTTGCGTTTTTCTTCATTTTCCTGGTCGATTTTTCCATAGTTAGGTTTCACCACTCATCTCTCTCCATTTTTCCTTCCATAAGTTTGAAAAAGGAAATAAATCCACCAACTCTTTTTAATTCTACAGGGAAAAATGTAATACATGTAAACTGTCTGAGCAGTACGCAAGGATCAGAAGATCGTTCTGATTATTCAGTAAAAATATAGTTTCCTTTCAATAAATAATAAAAATATACAGTTTTTGTTAATTTCCAACAAAACAGGTTTTTGGATTTGTTTCCTTCTCAAACTGCCGATTCAATTCATGCACTACAACATATCTCTTATCTCAGCCCAAAATGTTGACACGGGAAGATATTTTCAAATCCCTCTGAGTAACCGTCCGTTGATAATTTTATTTATTCTTTTACGCAACCCAAACCAAAGCCTTGTTTTTCTGTTTTTATATATGACTACTCATCAAAGTATACGCCCGTTCGTGCGGGATGATTATGCTAACACAAACGATTCTATTACTACTATAACTACTACTGCAATTACAGCAACATGGTGGATTTGTGATCTTCTGAGCCAATATCATCCATGGCCGAGGGGCCGATGACAAGTGTGGAGTATAGGGATGACTTTCATAAGCAGTTTGTTCAGCCCTTTTATGCGAATAATGGCCACGACTTTGTCTTTCAGGGCGATTATGCTCAACCACATCGTGCTGCCATTGGCAATCAGCACATCCAGGAAGTCGGTGTCAGAAGAATGGACTGACCTGCGATGTCTCCTTACATGAATCCAATTGAACATGCTTGGGATGTGCTTAAAAAGGCTATCAGACAGCACACACTACCACCAAAGTCACTTCAAGATCTTTGAAGAGTTGCGGAAGCGGCATTGGACTAATTAAACCAGAGTCGCTTATAACCTTATCAACAGCATGTCTTTACGAAATGCAAGAGAAGGTACAACATTGTACTGATTCACTCTAGAAGAGGTGGTCATTGATATAGTCCTTGTGTAGATCACAATATCAGATCCCTTTTTGTTTTTGTTTTTTGTCTATGTGTTGATTTGCTTCAGAACAGTAAGGTTCTCTCTTTTTGCTACTTACATATGGTACTTTCATTTGGCATTGAGTATATTCCTAAATTCTTCCTCAATTCTTCTACACTTAGGTGGTTCAATCAGGGAATTTTTACACACCCCCTACACCCCCTGGCAAAACAGGTCGATACCCCCCCAAAGGGGGGTGTACAATTTTTTATGTTATTAATATCGTTGCCATAAGTGTAAAATATAGCCCAATAAATAATTCTTGGTGATACTTTTCTGGTAGCTGGCACGAAACTCAACAATCTAAATATTAGCTTCGATTTTATATTTTTATTTCTCTAGTAAAGAAATTGTGTGAACTATTGCGCTCAAAGAACTGCTTGAGAATCATATAAACAATCCATGTTAGAACTGAAATCTGATTAGGTAACTCCAAACGAGCAGTAGGAAACTGAAAACCTATCCGTGATAAGCTGGCTCCCTGGCGGTGGCCCAGGCTGTTCCGGCAAGAGCAGTATAATTGTAGACTGCTCTTGTTTCATTCACTCGTTAACAGAGCTTGAAACAAGAAACGGTGGTGTGGTGTGAAAGCGTCAGTCTGTCAAATGAATTGGTGGAATGATTTGTAAAAAGCACACCGACTTTGTTATTTGTAGGCCACCATAGTTAACAATAAGAACTCGGATCTGACAGTTCAGTTTGGAAGCAGGAATTGTTACATTTTCAGGAAATGAAGAGGATTCGTAAGGCCCCCCCCCTTGAACACAACCCGGGACCGACCACCACGTCAAGAAACACTGCTATAGGTGATTTTGTAACAAATCGCCAATGGTAATATGGAAAGAAACACGGTTCTAGTATTTCCAAATATTTCTAATACGGTTCTAGTATTTCCAAATCAGAACCGAAATAATGTACAGACGGTGATTTCTCGTACGGGAGAGTATCTAAAGAATACCCGAAGAACTGGTCCATCCAATACTATTGCATTAGGACCGTTTCCTTGTGTACAAGGGCGTCGATAGGAACAAATAATATTTCTTACATAAATAAAAGTTGTTTTGCCATTTCTAACGTAAGGTAACCAAAGTTTCCTAGCCTAAAATCGGATGCGAAAGAGTTCTGAACACCCTTTTTACCTAATATAACCCAGCCTTAAGTAACCTAATCTTCGTTCATAAATAATCTGTATTCAACATTATTTCAATATATGGATTTGTTACTGTAAAAGAGATTTGGTTCAGAAAAAGAACGCCGGGCGTAATATCTACATGATTACCCAGTTATTTCTAGGTCTATATTACGTCTTCGGTCCGTTCAAATTGAAGCACACTACTACGGACATACATTTATTACAGTAGTCGCGATGTAGTATCTTGCAGGGGAAAAAATAATATTCATATCGGCGCCCTCTACGTTGTTAATGCAGGATTATATATAGGGTACACCAGTTTTCTACATCTTTGACGATTAGGTTCAGTGATTCCGCCAGATCCCCCCTGGGGGGGTGTCACCCCAAAATCCTTAAGTGCACCCAAACTTTCAAAAATTTACGGTCGAGAATCGACAGAAACCATGCAGAACTGCTCTTACACCTTTCCAACTTTGACTTTACACCCCCGCAAAACTGAAAGTCCTGGCGGAATCCCTGATAAGGTTAGTTCAAGTTAACTGTTGAAAACACGGCCCACAAAAACAGTAAAAAATAGAGAAGTGTAATATTTCAGTCGTGTGAGGTATTGTTGAGCTAATCCTAACTTCGCCACCGTCCTTCGGTAAGCAATCTTAGTCAAGCTTCTGCAAAGTACTGCTAAAGATCTATAGTATTTTGCCTATATGTATTCATCTATATTAGTGGTTTTTAATCTTACGATGACTATGGGCCGCTTTTCCAAAATTATTTACATAAGCACAACTTAGCATATGTAGGCCTACTTCGTTTATTGAAATTAATTGCAGACATACTTAATTCACAACAGTAAATAATAAGCCACTATAAGAGGGGTTCAGTAACTGATTTGTGAACATTGTAACTTTGTAAGGTCTTCGGGACTGGTGACTTACCTTTGCTACTTATTCTTCGTCAGTTAAACTTATGGTTAATTCCTTTTGGATTTATACCTATTAATTTACGTGTTTTATCAAAGTAGTAGCTATGGCCTAAGCCCTCACATGCCGAAAGAATGACTTCCGTCGGCAAGTATAATGTCCTTGGGGAAGGTGGCGGCTATAGTCTTTATTGTAGATGCCACCATGAAATTCACCTGATGAGACTAAGAGAAACGTAAAATCTCAGACACAGTGCCCAGCTGCTGAAATCAATTCGAACCTTAACCGGTACATCACGATAATATGTGCGTGCAATGTTTTTGGTTTGAATAACTAATGACCTACAGTACAGTAATGACCTAAACGCACATATAGTACTACCGAGGTCTGACAGTTAACGTATCAAACTTCAAAACGACTGAAGGTTCTGAGTTGGTTCGATTTCAGCATCTGGGCACCGTGACTGAGATTCTACAGGTTTTCCGTAGTCTCACCAGAAGAATGTCATCTAGACATCTACAATAAAGACTATAGCCAAAACCTTTCTCATGAACATTGTGCTCGTCGAGGGAGCACAACCCTCCTACATATGAGGGTTTAATCCATAGCAAACAATCTATTACAGCAAACTAACAGCAAACTACAGTAAACTAAAAATGATTGGTAATAAAACGTTGTAATATATAACAACTTATAGTGAAAACAAATAAATAACATTATATTCAATTTCCATTCCACAGGTGTCAAAACCAAGCACCAAGAAGCAGGCCACTCTTATATCCAGGTGGGGAACTTCACCACCAACAACCCTGGAAGCAAGGATGATCAGATGAAGAAGCTGCAGTGTCTAATGCAGAGGGCGTTACATCTCTCCAGGATTCCAGTGGCACTGGAATTAAAGATGAGGTTAAGTTGCCAAAGATGAGGTTCATTAAAGAAAGCGAAGTTGCCAAAAGTAAAATACGGAAAGGATCAAGTGTATATGGACGATTTCCATGGCTCAAAAGAACATCTGAAGGTTATTGATGCGCCATTTTCCAGCTGAAATCTCCATACCCCATTGGTCCTTGGATTACATACAGTCCCTGTGTCTTTATATTTATCTAGAAAACTTTCAGAAAAGGCAAGAAAACATGACAAAAGTCAAGACCACATGTGTGCGGTACAGGCCTCATTGCAAAGTGACAGTGTTGCTACTCAAGTCCATCAGCAGTTTAATATTCAGCGTCAAGGTATTTCGCTAGTAACTAAAGATTTGTTAAAAATCGCATATTTTCCGAAGAAATACCACATACATCCAAATGGAGACACCTAGTTAGTACAGTGGCATCACTGGACCGTTCAGGAACAATGAAGCAGCATATAAGAAACTCACCAGAAAACACACTTCACTTGTCGCAGTACTCTATTACTTCTATTCTAGAATCTTTTAGTGTTGCCATCACTGAAACTACAAAAGCCAAGTTTTCTAGAATTAGTAAATTCTCACTCATGGCAGACGAGTGCACAGATATAAATGGAAGAGAAATTCTGAGTATTTGTATACGTTACACAGATGTCTGCAAAGTGAAGGAGACCTTCGTTTGTGCTGTTCCAGTTCAGTCTACTAAGGCAGAATCCATCAAAGAGATAATTATTCAAGAAATACATAAAGTAGGGCTTAGTACTGCAAAACTGACTGCTGTGGCTTTTGATGGTGCTTCAAATTTCAGCTGTGAAAAATCCGGAGTTCAGGCACGTCTCTAGGTTGATTTTCGTTCA
>JAGDQP010000647.1:73730-150153 GCA_022664845.1 Lepisma saccharinum | reverse complement strand
TTTGTCACCAGTCACAATTCGATAGAGAAATGATTTCCTTTTGTACCTGGCGAACAGAATTTCGCAAGTGGTTTTTCGGTTTTCCTGCTGTCGTTCAGTCAATGCATGTGGAACCCATTTTCTCACCTTCTGAATCTTGCCCATGGCTTTTAAACGTATGGAAACTGCTTCTCGTGTCACATTTAATTGATCCGCGAGTTTTTGCGTTTGAGCGTCATCCTCATCCAACAAAGCTTGCAATTCGCTGTCTGCAAACTTTTTCAGTGGTCTTCCACGTTCTTCCTTTCTCACGTCAAAATCACCACTTTTAAATTTTGTAAACCACGCATAGCACTGTGACTTACCAAGAGCATGATCACCGTAATCTTCGACAAGCATGTGATGCGATTCTGCAGCAGTTTTCTCCAAATGGTAACAAAAAATCAATGCTGTCCGCACATCGTAGTTTGTAGGTAGAAATTGCGCCATGTTCAACGCTATTAAACGCTACACTATGACATGCAACTTGTCTGGTTGTGAGTTGCAAATCGTTACCATCAGTCAAAACAAGCAAGTGGCGCCAAGGACGCAGTTTTATGGTTACCACAGTGACAGCTAACGCCTTCTATGCACAAATTTCGGTTATATTTACACACCTGGTAGACTGTGTATTTCATACAACAATACGTTTGGCGGCTATTTTGGATGGCGACTTTTAACACATTTTGTAATATATTCTTAACCTGCTAGTGGCCATGTACCTTCATACTAAATTTCATTTTTCTAGCTCAAACAGTGTAAAAAATGCATTTTTTGTGTCCGCCATTTTGTATCCAAGACGACGTCTTTGTAAACATTTGGTAATATTTTCGTAACCTATTAGTGATAGTGTACCCTTATACCAAATTTCGTTTCTATTGGCCTATCCGTTTAGGCTGTGTATTCTATACAACAATGGGTTTGGCGGCCATTTTGTATCAAATATTGCATTGTCACTCAGTTCTGAGCTATGTTTAAAGTTTCAAGTCTCTAGCTTATTGGAAAGTTTGTTTAAAATCAATTGCAAAATTTGTACCGAACAGACAGACAAGAAAGCTAGTTGATTTTCTGTTATTTTGTTATATTTTGTACCGAACAGACAGACAAGAAATCGAGTTAATGAAAACGTGTTAAGATGATATCGCGTGAATTCACTTATGTTTAAATTTTACAATTCAAATTGGCATTCAGATAGATATTTGATATTTACTCTTTAGTAGAGATTTTCAGTCAACGTCTACGATAGATTTACTGAGTGGCGGTAGATAGATTGTTAGAGTGTTGACTTTGGACTTGTAAGATCCAAGGATGAAAGCCATCGGCCTGCCATCCTGTCTTATGTTTTCTTAGTTTTTTTGCTGTCACACCGTACTAATGCAGGAATAACATTTTCAAATTATATGCTTCTTCCAAGATCTTTACCTTTACACTATCGCGGCCTTAGTTTGAGTTTCTTCAAATGATGCTTAAAGACCTTACTGTTGAATGCTACGTAAAGGAGTGTATATCTTAAAGATGGCGAGATAAAGCTTATGTGAAGATGTGCAGTGAAATGTTAGAAATGACACCTCAAAAACCAACATTCAATATGACATTGTTATAAAGAGAACCGAGATGTATTAACTCGCCTCTGCCCTCGCCATTTTTGTGGAAATGTGACATACATAATTACAAATTTCTACGGGGAACGTGAGAAGTTCGTAAAATTTGATAAAGTATATTTTTGAATTTCCACCCAATATTACCTACGAACTTGATAAAACTTTTATCTTTTGTAGATTACTAGATTTCCTAAAGGTCCTCACAAAATTCCTAGAATTGTTAGACATATAAAAAGACACTTAATAATATTTATCATATTGTAGAAACGCTTATTGTAACATTTTTCAAATATTGCATTTTGGTTAGAAAAACACTGCGAGAAACAGAGGTAAAATATTTCAATTATACGAATACCAGTGGAGAGCTTACTACAAGAAAAAGTCACCATTACATTTCTGTACCTCGAACGTAAACTAAACTAAATCACTTTTCGCAAAATTCAAGCTTAGGTGATAGGTTTTATTAATTTCAGCATGCTCTTTTGCATTTTTTGTGACAAAGTGTGTTGTGTCATTAATTGTGAATTATGCTGTAAGAAAAACAATGACATAGTTGCGCATACCTCCAGAAAAAGCGTGCTCAAATGTAGACAACTATGTACTTAGGCTGAACTCAGTAAGAAAGTAACATAGTGCAGTTTACCTCGAAGATTCAGATTTAAACTAAAAACCGGGTCAATAGAAACAGAACTACGTATTACGTCGAAGTTCTCTAAAAACATTGCTACTTGTCTTAGAAATACAACGACTAAGTATGTACTTGGGTATTACGAAACTGATTCGATAGAATCTACTAAAAATCCATGCATGTTCAGAATTGAACTGTCCAAGCATCTGGAATTCTTCCGAAAGTGTGGCTATGAGTAAGTTAGAAACACGATTGAATTTCAATTAAAAGTTTTATAACGCCAATAATTTCATTCATATTAGAAAATGTAAGCAAGTAAAGATAGAAATAATACAGTTTGTAACAGATTTAATTCCTATCTATAATGTAAATGTGTGTGAGCGAGTCCTAATGAATGTTTTTAGGGGATGCACATGTTTAATTCATACATATTTGAATATTTAATTACCGAAATTGTAATTTCTAAGTAGCCAAACGCAAAATACTGATTTATTCGTTTGTAAAACGAAAGGAGGTGGAACATGTGGTTTCCCTTCTCACTTTATTACGCTTTATACACTACACACATTATTCAGTCTCGTATCGTTCTTTGTTAGAAGCGTGAGACACATAATTGTTTCTCAATATTTCTTGCGTATGTTACAACTTTGCTACGTAACTTACTACGTGTGAGTTCTAGCAATGCGTGGGAAGGCTTCCTCGTTACTTGTGTGATTCATACAACACTTGTCTATCAAAGTCTATTTCTCCCTTGTTGTATTGACCATGTTCGTAGAAAGATGCCGCTCACTGAGGGTATTCTACGTTTTAGAATTTATGTTCTTTAGGTTGTTTCGATATGTGTTCTTTAGCCCATAATGATCCTTGTTGGCATGACGTAGAAAAGTAGCAAAGATTCGAGAACCTTTTTGCGTATATCTTCTTTTTGCTCAGTCGAGATCGACAGACAAAAGTCAGTAGAAGCTTTGAATCCGCGAGAGTAACCACGTGCAAATCTTGTTCATCTGAAGTGCCTTTGTTAGCATTGAGAACGATAGGAAACTCGAAGTTTCTAAGATACTAAACTAATCTGTCTTAAATAAATCGGCAGTGAACGTTATCGTAAATCGTTAGAACCGTGTCTGAGCTCTTTAATCAGTTAATTAGTGATTTTAACGCTATAGAACGTAACTACGTTACATCTTGTGTTGTGTAGAAGTAACGGCGTCGACTGTTAATTGGTGTACAAGTTGTATGCAATTCTTTCCACACCACATGCTGTTGCCAGAAACGTTGCATTCGTTGTTTACTAGATTTGAAGTGTTGGCAACCAGTGAATTTGTGATAATAGCAATCATGTCACATTTAATAATTGTGTGCGTGTGTGAGCAGTAACGTGTGCGAAGAAACTCATCTCGTATCGTCGAAAGCCTTTGTTTTCCTAGTCATTAGATATCATCATCTTTAAACGATAGTTTATGCAGGAACAATTTCGTCTGTTGTGGCTGTTGTGTTGGAACTTTCTACTGGAGGACTCACCGAGGGATGTCTTCCTACGATGGAAACTTGTGAGTGAGTGTGAAACCACCCCCCTCTTCTCTGTCATGAATTTCCAACAGAACTTCACAGCGATCTGGAGACTGAAGGTACAGTAAACTTGTTTAAATCCTTGGCCAAGGCATTAAGCGCTGAAACGTACGACGATATTTACACTATAGGAAATTAAATCAGTCAAAGTATAGGCCTATATCTGAATGGTAGTACCTAGAGATCTCCTGCTCACGTAACTGAAACTTGTTTGCCTAATATATATTGAACTTTATTGTTTGTATTTTATTCATGTATTTTCTTGTTTTTTTTATAATATTAAAATTCATTATGTTAAATTTAAAATGGTGTGTTTATATTCGAATACCTTTAATATCATTTGTTAGTCCTTGTGTGTTTCTGAACAAACCAAGACATGTTTATTGTAGATTTTCCTCAGTGCCATCCGTCAAATGGTATGCATAGATAAATGTGTTTTCCGCTGAACTTTAAGTCTAGTGACGTGTTACACAAGTGACCCTACAGTACCATCCCGGCATTTAGGATATCAGTTCCTGTTATCTCATAAAGGTGACTACGGCTGGGAATTGGGACGAAATCGCTAAGATCTATGTCACCAAGATCTAGTGACTATCTTATAGCTAAGGTTAAAAACATTATAATCGGTGGTTAATATAAGTCGTGTAAAGCATAATGGTAGAAAATCGGTTATAAGTTAATATCATACGAACAGGCAGAGTAATTTTATTGTTTCTCCATTAACGTACTTATTAATTGGACAATGAAGTTTCAAAATCTATTTAACAAATGTTGACCAAATAAATATTGTTGAATGGACATCTACCTAGGTAATTAAAATAGTTGGAAACTACAAATGGATTGAAAACGACGCTTAATTTCTTTTCATATTAGTCCACGACGCTTAATTTCTTTACTGTAAATTGAGAAATACGTGCATTTAGGTACAGTAGAAACACAAACTTCCTAAGTATACGCTACTTTTAAACACCTAAGGAGAAACGTGTTTCATAATGGATCATGCTAATAATGGTAATTTTTATAAAGATCTTGAATTCATTTAGAAACACTAAAAGTGTTTCCTTTTGTAAGATGGACATCCTTTTGTAACAAGCTGGTAGCACTTATTTGCATGTCAGCTGATAATCTGACCAATAAATCAACGAGAAAAAAACATATGTACGTCATTTTCTGTAAGCAACGACATACCAACGAATATATAATTCGTTAATTCCCTGGTTGTTCATGAACCCGCCATACAGTTGTGTCTGGTGGGTTGTATAACAACACGGCGTTTTGTGTGTGTGTGTGTGTGTGGGGGGGTATGTTGCCAAAACGGAAATTATTTAAATTTTAAATTATGTGTTATCATCGGGAATTATTTCCGTAATTACAGTACTGAATTTCATTATCCAAACTTCATCTACAATAATAGAAGATAAATCTATATTGTAAATAATTTAGCTCTAATCCAGAGCCCCCAACCTTTCACTGTGGTCGCAACGCTTTAGAACATGCAAAGACTTTGTAGGCCGCAATCCTCTAATTTGAAAAATATATGCTTATGCTCAAAGATAAACATTCCATAGTAATGAGTGACGTTAAACATCAATTTCTTGTTAAATTTGAGTATGCTCGAGACATTGATTTAAACTCACACCAAGTGGTATCCACACATTGCACATCAAGCTCGAAGTCTGCCATTGGCCACTTCGCAATATCTTATTAAAAAATTTCCGCTAAATATAAAAACCGTCCTGTTCCTGGCATTTCCCGTCATGATTTACTTTACCTATGACATTCTTATACAACTGAGTCAGTAACAGGCAATAAGTAGGTGGATGGCAATATAGTTCTTCTTAACTTCCTGTTATTTTATGTGGAAAATATGTTTCACTGAATATCAAGAAAGTGAAATATAATTCAAATCCTTGGATGACATATTTTGTAACTACATCTTAAATTGAGGAGAGATACAGCTCACAGAAAATATAGGAATGAAGTAAATGCAACATTCGAATTTTACCATCCGACCGCACAGTTCGGCCGATTCAAAAAAAAAAAAAAAAAAAGAGCCAAAAGTCCCCCCAAAAGTAGCTAGTTAAGGATTTTTCATGTTGGGTTAGTTAAAGTGTATCTGTAATGGTCAGAAATCACTTATGAAGGTGTTTATTTCCTTATACCTGTCCCAGAATAGTAGTCGCAAAGCTACCTTTGTTCAATTGGGTTAATGAGGCAGTAAACGACGCAATTGTTGAAAGTTGTCTAAAACTTTAGATTGAAGCAGATCATAATCAAATAAAATTAAATCAACGTCTGAAAGTACGTAGAATATATTTAAAAAGTTACGAAATAAGAGTTTATCAAATATAAATTATTGGTAAAACTATAATTGTTATTGACTTTTATTAATTGAAAGCGTTAAAATACGATATATTATTATGAAAAAGTTATGTAGCTCCGCGTTGCGGCGCTGCCAGACTTATTCTAAATTATAGTCAAATGTATTTTCTTCAATATAAAACAAAACACTTCTGCGCGAAGTTACCCCTGTTTGTTTGAAAATGGTGGACACAAAAAATCCATTTTCCACACCGTTTTAGCTAGAGCTACGAAATTTGGCACACATATGTATTATTATCACGAGTAGTTTAGAAAAATATTATATGTTGAAAAAGTCGCCATCTTGGATCCAACATGGCCGCCAAACCTATTGTTGTATAGAGTGCCGAGTCTAAACCGCTGGAGTAGGGTCGTAACTTGTGGGTGGCAGGGGGCAACTGCCCCCCATGGAAACTCCCCGCTGTTAGAGGGGGTCCCACTTTAAGACAAAATTTTCTTACTCCATATACGATATTATAAATGCAGCATCAAACAGATTCACCATATTACACAAACAAAACAGCACAAAAAGGTAAATAAAACAAAAATGAGACCTGGACCCATTTCACTAAAAAGGTCTACTATTAAGACCCTTAGAAATAATATATCTTTCTTAAGTCTTTGACATTTGTCAATATTATCCCCTGAATTAACTTGTCAAGGATGAAACGGGCCCATCATACCATTTTAAATAGAACTTAAAGAAAACTTCAGGGGCCCCTGCTGTTCCATCATCTGAACCATATATTTTCCTAGGATGAAGTATAAATGTAATCTGGGCCCCACTTCAGTAAAGTTCCCAACTGGGCCCCCACAAGTAATAAACATGTTTATTAAGGTTTTAATCGTGTTCAAATATGGGCTCAGAGCTTAACTTGTAATAAATGTTAAAACTAGAAGTCATAAATACCTGTTTTATCCCCACAAAAATAATAGCCGGGGTACTTGTTACGAATATATGTTAAAGTGTAAACTATATTATTGTGTTAACTGAATTGTATTGATAGAAGTACATTCGTATGAGAGGCTCAAAAGAAGATATTACTTCACGTATGTCTCGTCTTAATCTCAACAAAGGGACAAAGTTTCTAAAATATGGTTGTGGTCTAATATTCGGTAAAGAGGTGATTGAAGCTGAATAGCGATTTCGTACTATTACGAAGAAGAAGAAGGAGATGAAGTGTTTTTGCTTTAGAATTAGAAAAACAACTTTCTTCTAGGGGGATCAAATATTAATGCTTCCCACCAGGAAAACTTCTAAGTTACGGCGCTGCGCTGGAGCTAGAAACACTAAATTAGATATGAACGTACATGATTACTAGTAGGTTAAGAAAATATTACAAAATGTTTCAAAACATGCCATCTTAGATCCAAAATGGCGGACCCAAAAATCAATTTTCCACACCGTTTCAAGTAGAGAAATCGAAATTTGTCATAAAAGTGTATCATTACGAGTAGTTTGTGTAAGTATTACAATATGTTGAAACAGTCGCCATCTTGGATTCAAAATGGCCACTCAAAATCCGACCAGGAATCTTTTATTAAAAATCAACATCATATTTTATTAAAAACAATTATCATTTAAGTATATGCTAGCATGTTACAATGTTGTTAAGGGGGTTAAATTTTGCCAAATTCGTAATCAGCGACCAAAAAAAAAACAAATATGGACATGATATTCATCTTGATTGTAACATGATATACAGGCTGTTTCACGAATAGGAGTTGTCAATAGTGGATGAAGGGAGTTACATTTTGCAACTCTGACGTCAGATTCGTAATCAGCGACAAAAAAAAAAGAAAAAAAAACGACTACAGATTTTGAGATCATTCACTTGCGTTTTTGCCCTTTGGCCATGTTTTATTGGAATCGGCCGTACTGTGGACCGGGTAGCCGTGCGGTCTAAGACGTTAGGCCAACGACTCGAAGGTCCCTGGTTCGAGTTCCAGCAGAGACATAAGTGTCTTTTAACTCGAATGTGGTGGATAATCGTGACGGGCCGAGTGAAACAGCTACTAGACTGGCCCATATAAAATAAAGTTTATCAGCTTTTTTAAAAATTTTACCACTAATCCTGTAAGATATACAAAGGACCCATAACTCAGTATAATTAACTCCTGATGAACGGGATAAAATATTCAGAAAGTTTGGTTGAGGATCTTAAAAGCACAGCATCGTATCTATGAAATATTTCTCCCGGTACAAATTCATTTGTCTTGCGCTTTCTAGGCTGTGGCGATACAGTGGTAGAGCATTCATTTCTGGTGTGTGGGGTCCCCACTTCAATCGCGGCTTGTGACACATGGGCTTTCTGGTGAACAAAAACCATATGCTTGGGTTTTTTCAGGGTTCTCCCGTTTTCTTCTAATTTCTTCATTCCAATAATTCTCTTATGATCTTCCATTCAGTTTTAGCTTAAGTTACCTAAAGATATTAAAATTAAATTCACTCCCTCCACCTGAAAAAATCAAACTTACATCGAAATGTAGCCCCAAATACTCCCAAGCGCGTGCGGCTCAAAACAAATGCCCCGTTTTGATGTTCCCTAGGATATATTTGGGGCTGCGGAAACAGGAAACGACTGTGAAGAAAACTAAACAATTTAATCATTAATGTAATAATTTTATAATACTCAATTAGTTGATGACTATGTTTAATTATTTTTGATGGTCTATTTACTAAAAAATATTTCTTTTCTTGACATTTCCCTTTATTTTATCATTGGCATTTAAAGTAATTTCAATAAGCCCGTAATATTAGAAAACGGAAGAAGAACTCTGAGATCTCTAAGGTTTTAATGTTTCAGTGTGTTTAGAAAGGAATGAAACGACCCTCTCAGTATTTACGAAGCTAACACAGAATACGATAATTCACTTGGCCACCCAATCAGATTTCTAAATAAGAACCTAATGTTTTTGTAGTGAAAGTGAAATCTGTTTGACATTAACTGAGCTTAGTTTGTCTTAGAAACCATTCATTACTCTTGCTTTAAATCCTTCATAATGAACTTCTTGGAAGTATGCGAATAATTTCTGGAGATGTGCTCTGTGACATTTTTCATGTTCCATATCTGAAACAATTTTACTACAACTAAAACTAAGTTAAAATATGTATAAAATAACAAATCATTCTACTTAAGTATCACTTATCGTAGCTGAATTTATTAAACTGTTTAAAACATTGTTTCAGATATGATACTTCCATGTTTGTAACAAAATCTGAACTTTCTCTCACCTCCCTCAATATGTTGTAAATAAAATTAGAAGGAAATGAATAGGTAGTGTGGAAAATGTTAAGTCACACAGCACATATCCAAAAATTATTTGCATGTTTCCAAGAAGTTCATTACGAAGGATTTAAAGCAGGGATAATGAATGGCTTCTAAGACGAACTAAGCTCACTTAATGTCAAACAGATTTCACTTTCATTACAAAAACATTAGCTTCTTATTTAGAAATCTGATTGGGTGGCCAAGTGAACTATCGCATTCTGTGTTAGCTTCATAAATACTGAGAGGGTCGTTTCATTCTTTTTTAAACATATTAAAATATTAAAACCTTAGAGATCTCAGAGTTCTCTTTCCGTTTACTAATATTATTGAAATTACTTAAATACCAAAGATAAAATAACGGAAAATATGAAGAAAAAAAAATGTTGTTTAGTAAATAGACCGTCAAAAATAAGAAAACAAAATTTCATCCACTACTTGAGTATAATTAAAATATTACATTTAGAGAACTTTTAATATTATTGTTCTTTACAAAGGTTTTCTATGTGTTTATACTCTTATTCCATGAAAAAATACGAGATATTACTAAATACAAACTGGGAAATTTTGACTTGGTTCTCTCTATTTAGGATATTTTTCTTTAGAAATGAGATCAGATACGGTTATTTTAATTTTAATGAAGCTTCATTTAAATTATAGTTTGAAAATACGCAATTTATAAAAACGTCAAATGGTGTTATTAGTTTCTCTTATCATAAAAGAAAATGACTGTTTACTTGAAATATCTAGTCTTTTTTATTAAAATCAAATTAAAGGAAAGGACTTACCTTGAGATTTAGAAGAAAGTAAAATTTAATGTCTGATTGAAAATAAAAAGCAAGAAGAAAGGAAGACAGAGAGAGAGAAAGAAAGAAAGAAAGAGAGAGAGAGAGAGAGAGAGAGAGAGAGAGAGAGAGAAAAGAGGGGCGACAGTTTTTCCATGATTGAATTTGTTTATATTATTAGGACCAGGAGCTTAGAGTGCACCTTTGTTTGTTACGAATATTATCTGCAATTAAAGGGTAATTAGACTCCCTATCTGAAGAAGGCTTTTCAAATAAAAATTGTAAGCTACTGTGCTACTACCTGGAAAATTGAGATACAAAATAATAATTACTAGCAATTAAAGATAGATATATTCATTCGTAATTTTAAAGAAAGAAAAAATACATGCTTATTTACTTGTTTATGATCTTTAAGATAATTGTTTGAGTTATATAAAATATCTTTGTTCCCATCACAGAGAAAATATTGATTACTCTTGTTCTTAAGAAAACTTGAAAACGTGATGATATAACAGCATCTTACAACGAACTTAGAACAGAAATGTAGTAGAAACGTATATTTACCTCTTAAATACATATAAAACATAGTTTCTGCAAATATGAAGAAAAAAGAAGCACATAGTGTTTCATCCAGCCGTAAGTGAAATCTTATTAACAACATACGTACGTCTTCATATAAGCTTTTTCTCAGTTTAGGACTAGCTGTTGCTTACCTGTGTACTCCCACTGCAAAAACTGTACCTTTGAAATGTGGGTACAAAAGTCCAATTTTGTACCCACAATTTTTGAGAGGAAGTGGCGAATCCAGGGTTGGGTTTAGAGGGGCGCTTCTTTGCCTCCCAGTTCTTGGGAGGGAACGGATTAATGAAACAAAAATCAAGGTAAAATATGAATCTCTGTACCCGAAACTGATTCTCAAAAATTGGGAGTACATTATATATCACCTATTTTTCAATTCAAATCTAAAGTTTTTCAGTGTAGCTACAATCTCGTCATCATACAAGAAGATTTCTTGAAAAAGTTTTTCTTCATTATATTGATAACTATGTATGACTTGATATTTAACTCAATTATTCTCAAAAGAAGACTTTAGAGAAATCGCAGATGTCAATTTTTATTTAGGGCAGTCATATATTTTAAGATATTGACGAGACCATTGAATCGAAATCTCAGAGATAACTAGTAGGGATATTTTGAAGTTCCCCTAACACCATTAATCACCTTTACGAATATGCTTCACCATCACCCTCAATTTTCAACATCGGCACCACTCTCATCCTGACGATGTGGAATTTCACTGGCAGTTTTAGCCCCTTCGCATTGAGGTAGCTAGTTTATTAACAGTTCGGTGGTTGAAGAATATTTTTTTTTCCCGTTGATATTGAAACTAGTTCGTAGTAATAGCTTTAAAGTCTTATAATAATTCGGAGCTTTGTTGAGTTGTTCAGAGATAAGAGTGATCGGTTGAATGAAAGGAAAAAGTGAGACGATGTCTAACAAGAAAGGGAGCGAATGAAGAATATGGGTAAAGATACAGTCATATGCATGAATGATGCTCCCACTACTGTGTGCAGTGTTGCCAACCAACGTTCATTACTTTTCTCAGAAAAATAAAGTCGGATACTTTCCAGACAGGCTTTGCATACTGAATGACCTTACCATTTGTGCATTATGGAATATAGAATAACTCTGGAGGCTACGACAAGTTAAATTGATGTGTATAAGTAATTATTTATTTATTATTATTGCAAATTGTTTTCTTGTTGTTATTGTTATTTGAAATTCACTACGAAAATAACTGTTTGGATAAATCCGTATTGTTTGTTTAATAAATAAATAAATGTTAATGTTCCATTTATATTTACTTCCTTCATTGTTGTTAAGGTTTTATGACAACACAATTTCAATTTTGTAATTTTTGTTCAACTAGTTGATGTAATTAAACATATTTCAATGATCGGTTGTCGTATATTTATGGTTATTACAATTCTTCTGCTTGAAATTTTACCTCGCTTCTCGTTTTTGTGCATTACGGATATTTTCTGCTCCAAAAGATTCCCTTTAATATCAAAATCGCGCTATTTTCTGGCCGTTATCGTAGTCATCTCTATATAAAAACATTTAGCTCAATCCCATATCCGTAATTCCCGAGACGTTAAGAAAGTACTAAAATGAGCACATATACACCCCAAATTGCAATATCAATGTATATGGATCGGAGTCGTAATTTTCTATCTCGTTGCCAACGGCTGTTTACTATGCTGCTTATAGATAGGTGGGAAGGATAGATAACAGGACACGAAATTCTAAGAGAGCTTCTGGCTACCAAACAGTTTCTCGGAAGAGAGACTTTCATCTTCTTTTTAGGTGTAACAAGTTCTTTGATCGTTTCAAGGTCGTATGACCAAAGGGCAGGGATGTTGACTGTGTGTAAACAGCATTGGGATTTAATACAGGCTCGGTGGCGTGGCGGGCGCTGAAGGGTAGTCAATAAGTAGATCAGTAGTTAAACAAGTTTCAAGACTTCCTTCTAGGTCGAAGGCTCCATTAAAAGAGGTTTCATTTCTCTTTTGATAGAGCTGTTTACTTGCTTTTCCCTTTAGTTTGCTGTCGTTTTCTTGTAAATTAAAATAAAAGTTTAATTCTGTGCTGAAATGATAACTTTTTAACTTAGTCAGTTATGTAGGAGGGATGTTGTTCCTCGACAATCACTCTCCCGGACTAGGGACGAAGAAGGTAGCACTCAGTGTCTTAGTTAATGCATCATTCCGGAATTTGCCTGGTGAAGGTCCGGACAAACCTCAGTCAACATGATCAACGGTACGAATCAAACCAACGCACCTCCTTATTATCTGTACAAAGTTCGCAACGTTTTAATTTTTGTATTGTAAAACGTTAGAATGTATTGATCTATGATTATATTATATCACATCTTTGTAGTAATGTCTCTTCTCTAGGTATTTTCTTGTGTACTAGTCACAGAGTAGTGACTAATAAAATCATAATTCAAGAATTTGTTGCAGAAACGGGGAAGGGGCTTGCTTCATGTTTTTCAAATCACTAACAAATGATAGGAGCTAAACAGTTATTGTAAAAAAACATATATAGTGTTTTTCTTTTACCACGCTTACACCATCTTGTCTGTCGAGGTTTTCTGCCAACTTCAAAAACTGCAATCAAGTTTTACTCACCTCCCATTGCCCAACTCATTTGAAAGTTCATGCTTTTTGTATATAACTATCACCTAAACGAATTCTGTTACATAGAAACTAGTGTAACAGCCTAGTTGCTGTTCCATTTTTATTTTTATTTTCTCCCCTTTTATTTTCTTAGTCTCTGTTCTGTTTTCTTTCTGTGTGTTCTCTTTAGCTCATTCTCTTTGGTTGGTTTTAGACTCTTTGAGCGTGTTTCGTTTGGATTATTTCCTTTGGATTTTTATTGTTATCCATCCAGGTTTTCGTTAGTCACGCAGCAATGACTTGGATCTAACGCTTGTTTTTGATTGGCCCTAGTCAATGCTTCGTGACTTGTTTTTTGCTGATTGGTGTGAATCAGCCTTCTTCTCCGATTGCTGGGAGAACTGCTCTCCCACGCCATGTTAGTTCAGTTCCAATTTTTAAAACGAGACGAGTGGATGTCTGGGCTTTCCGTCACCTGTACTTCCTAAGCCCTGTCTACGAGAGGTAGACATAAACACCAAATTTTGTAAATATTTTGATGATATTTCGATTGATTTCGTCCGTTCCGGAAAATTACCTTAAATCTTATTAAGAAGAATTAAATCGATATAAGTGCTAACAGGACTTTTCAGCGACATCATTTCGGAATTCTCAACTCATTAAAATTTTATATTATTTTTGTCTTGAGATTATTTATCAATATGTACAATATGTTCTAAATTTCAGTATGGGGCCGCTATTAACCGAATTCTTACATTACAAGTATCGGTTCGTTGGATTTTAATAATCATATGCCAATTTCTCGTCTCCAGTTTTCCAAATCTATTAGAAATTCCCGGTTAGCCATGTTTGACAGCTACCGCATATTTTCCTTACTTGATCAAATTAGCAACATGTCTGCTCGACTATATTTGCGTACCGTTTTCATGTTAATAGTAAATTTTAATTTATTCAACATGGTTCGATAATTTTGGTTTCAACTCCAGCCACTATTCTCCGATGAAAAAGTCATATTTTATAACAATATTTTGTATTTTCAAGATTTATTCAGAACGTCTTTTGTATAACGTAGTAATCATCTGTAATGACGTCACGCAATTATTAACGTTAAAGTGAGTCTTTCATTACCATGTATTTTGGACTAGAACTTCTTTCGTGTAAGTAATACTGTGCTAAAACTTTTAGAAATTATACAACAATATTTCGGGAATAATTTGTGAAAACATAAACGAAATTTGTTAATTATTACAGAAATTATGGACATTTATGTGTGACTAAGTAACTTTCAGTTCTGCTTAATTCAATGTATACCAGCGATTCAAATTTGTTTGTTTTTACAACTCAACTGTAATTCTGTTCAGATTCTGATAAAATTATCATAGCCGAAAGCGTGAAATATGTACATTCAGAGTAATAAATTGAAATTCTGAAATTTTTATATTTCTTCGAAAACAATCTTGAGTTTATGTTCAGTGAACGTAGTGTAGAAACCTCTCAGTTAACCAGGTACGATCTAAGGCATTAGTTCATAATCCTCGTACAGTGTTTAGTAATGTTTATAATGTGCAGTGAGTTATTTAATGTTTGACTTGATATCTATTGGAAATTAGCTACAAATCGTTACGTGAAGTTGACAGCAATTGATACTATATTATTTGTGTGTTTCGGTAAATCTATCGTTTTAAGTGATGTGATTTTAATTAGATTAGATCGGTTCATAAATCCGTGGACCAGTGGTAGGATTCTTTCGCCAGCTGAGAAGTGATGACTTGGGAAAGGAACTATATATTGAATTTCTGGTTATTTCTGCATTGACATATGAGGTGACTCCAGCATGTGATTTGTGTGAATAAATATTATTTGCGTTTTGCGTTATGACACTACGTTTGGATTGAGTTGCGACCGTCATTCGTTGTGTTCGTTCGTCTTTATTTCAGGAATTGCGATTCCAGACTACAGGTGTGGGCCCTACTAAGGTAAAGGTAAGACATGGTCTTTTGCCACCCTGTAGACTTCGAAGTGAGTAAAGACACCGTATGAGTCACATATGAGTCGTTATGCGTATCATCGTTTGAGATTATTTCCCAAGTAAAGATTTGCGTTTTTCTTTCTTAATCTGTCGCTAATCTGAACCAGCTGGTACTTCGGAGTATGAACTGACGATCTAATTAAAAGATTGGAGGTGTCGCCTTACCGGTATTTCCTCCCTCGATCTAAATTATTTTTTTTACAGCGATCACAAGGATCTGGAATCCTCTTTCCCAGATATTATTAAATCTGGAAGGCATTTCTGCGCCGCTCGTCTGGGGTGTAGAAAATGTTTGGAGCTAGAGGTTAGGTTAGATGCGTTGCGTGGGTACTCTAGGCTCCTGGCGACGCTATTTGTCTGTGTGATCCACTTTTGGGATCATTAGGTTGGGGACGTTTCAGTTTTTGTGCGACTCCAGCCAGGATTGCCAAAAAACCTGTGCGTTTGCACTAGCTACACGTGTCCATTCAGTGACTTCAATTTACTTTCCTGTTTCCAATATAGTTACACATACTTATCTAAGTCCAACATTTTGTAAAGTCCTTATAACTGATCCAGATAAATAGGACGGATTTAAAGCTATGGAACACTAATACATAGTTTTGATGAAGGAAGCTTTCTTAACTGTCTGAATTGTTAATATAATTTCCATCTGCAGTTAATGTCAACTACCAGAACTATTTGTAATATTGTTCCTTTTTTTCTCAATGTTAAATTGGTCGCTTGACAGAGAAAGAGAAAAGAAGGTGTAACCGTTTTGAAGAAAATAATCCGACGAGTACAATGAATTTAACTTCCAAAGCAGTAAACAAATTTGTCATTAAACTTTCATCGAACTAAAATTGAGGAGTGTTTTTTATACTCGAAAAATACTTTTTTTCTTCAAAATTGAGTTATAGTTGCATACTTACTTCATTAGTTTTATGATATTCATAACTCTGTAAAAATATATGTTTATGTATTTCGATATTTGATACGTGTAGAAGGGGTTAAAATCGTTACAGTTGTGCAAATACTAGTTACACACATTACTAGTACTGTGTGATAACAGTTGACAGGAGTTGATAAGAAAGGTGGAATGTCCTTGAAGTTGTTTACCTCATTCCTTGTTTCAGTAAAGAGCATCTCTGCTTTTGAAGTTCTGGGAAGAAAAACGTGTCACCAAGCAATGAGAACATGCAGTGTTTTACCAAAGAAAAACATGTCAACAAGGAAAATAAAGAAAATGAATATATTTCAAACATCTTGAAGAACTTTGAAATACCGGATACTGCCATGGAAATCTACAGCGATATAGGTTGAAAGTTTTAATGTGACGAAACATTGAAAAACATTCGTAGTCTATACATAATTGTATTTAATTTAACCGTCAGCTACTATCTTTATTTTTAGTCAACGTAAACCATAGGGTTATTCCTGACCACAATTTTGAAATGCGTACATATAAAATGATATTGATTGTAAATCGGGTCTTAATTTATACATCTAGACATTAACTGACTGAATATATAATATATTTAGCAATGGTGAAACATAGATGTTTTTCTACAGTTTCATACAGTGTGGATATTACTAATAAAAGTGTGGAGCAAAGTGCTTTCTTTACTATACAAGTAACTTGAAAAAAAAAAAGATTCTTTCAGAAGGCTTAGACACACGAGCCCATGAATATGAGCCAGAATTTTAACAATTCTGCTACAATAATTCATGACTAAAATGTACATCGTGCTTTGCAGAAATAAGATTTTTCAACTCGATTTCTATGGAACAGTTTCATATTGCGTGTCAGCAATTTGTCAAAATTATTATTCGCCGCTAATTACAATGAAACAATTTGAATGAAAACGGTTAGGAACTTGTTGTAAGAGTGTTTTCGTTCAAAACATGGAGGGTTATTTCATATGCAAACATTTTGATGTCACCTACCTGTGAGTAGGTCATTGGATTGTATAAATATGTACTTTATTGTATAAGTATTAATTATATTTTATCTTCTTTAGTATAAAGTTTCTTTTTATTCCTTTTTGATATTTATACTTTATATATTTTTTTAAATTTAATTCTATCTTTTCCTCTTGATGCAGAATGCTTTACTGTAATTAAATGTCTCGTTGTTTTATTCGTAACTATTTCACATTGTATTTAGTTCAAACATTATGATATCTGAAATACGTATATGTGTGTGTGCATATGAAGTTGTTTTATGGCGTATAAATACGATTTACTGATCATTATAAAGGATCTATTAACAAGTTAACGTTGTATATTCAGGGCCGGATATGCCACTACGCCCACAAGACCCGGGACTAGGGGAGTAACTTTCACAGGGCTCACTTTACAAGTGGAAAATTATAAATAGCTATTCACAACGCGAGACGAAAACACATTTAGCAAAACACGTGAAGGACCATGTAGGAAAAGCGCCACGTTGCACATGATGACACTCCAGTTAAGATATTAGTGCGCTTTGTTCCCAATGTTGCACATCAGTCAGAAGAAACTGTTGATGCAGTATTGAAAATATTTGATAAATTTAACATAGAAATTTCTAATTGCACAGGTCAGTCATACGACAACGCTTCAAATATGTCTGGGGTGTACAGCGGGGTTCAGGCTCGTGTCAAGTCTTTTGGGATGCTACAAGAACTTTATAATTTCTTCACTGCCTCGATATATACATGGGACCTTCTTCAAAACATGTACTTGAAATTTACAGAATATATACAAGACCCGATGGTCAGCTTGCTACGACACCTGTCGAGCTCTGTAAGAAAGTGGTAGGCCTGGAATTATTGAAAGTTTTAGTAATATTGTAAATGACAGTTATGGAAAACCCTCAATCAAGAATGAAGCCATGCTTTAAAAGAAAAATTGAATTCACTTGAAACCACAGTTATTGCCTCCTTATGGAGTACCATACTACATAGGTTTAATGCAGCCAACATTAAACTGCAGTATGAAGTCACTGAGTTAGAAAAGATTATAACTTACTATGAGTAGATTCGTGGCGTTGTTTTCGATGTGAGAAAATCTTTTCATGATTTAGAAAAAGTTGAAAGACGCAAATGCGAGAAAGATTACAGAGCAGACACACAACGAAATGGAAACATATCTTCAAACTCTGGTATATGTAGCAATGAAGTTTCATGTATAGGGTCTGATAAATTCCGTGTGAACACTTTCAATGTGATATTAGATCCCCTACATTCAGCGCTGAGGCGTGGTGAAAAATATACCCAGCTTCATGTTTGATTTTGACTTCTAGAACATATCAAAGGACTGGATGCCTAAAAAAATTACCATGCACGCAAGAGAATTAGTGAGTGTGTATAGAGCCTGCACTGAAATAAATATATTTGCATTTAAAGTCTTTTTAATGCAAAATATTGAAAAAAGTCAAAATTCGTAAAAACGTGACTCATGTTAGCAAACTTTTGCTTCAGTTTGATGCAACTAATGTGTATGTCAACATCGACATAACCATAAGAATAGCGCTTAGCGATCCTGCCACCAACTGCACGGGAAAGAGATCCTTTTCGATACTTCGCCTTGTAAAGAATTATTTAACATCCTAAACTGGCCATGTCAGAGTGCCAGCACTGACGTTGCTCATAGTGGAGGGAAGCTGATCCAAGATATTGAGTGTTATGACATAGTAGACACCTTCGCATGGAGGAAAGCAAGGAGAAAGGCATTTTAAAGCTATTAAGAAGGTAAATACAATTCTGTTTTATGGAAAATAATTAGTAATTGTATTTATGTATCAGTAATACTTATATTTTTTGATTCAATTTAAAGTGTTTTTGTGTGAATAAAAATAGTTTGTATTACCTTGTTCTTCAGTTTATTAACACGACTCCCAGAAGTAGCCTACAGTAATTTAATTAAAATTGCTCATTATAAAACTACGTATTTAATGCCATCACTTTATAATTATTAATATTATTGAACCGTATTTTGTAAATAACTACATTATAATTATTTTGTTATTATTATTATTATTAAATGGCCAGAGGACGGAGGAGATTAATTTGTCATAATGTGAAGGTGGGAAGGGGAAACAGATAGGAGGGGTGAGGGCGAAGGGAAAAAGGGAGAGAGGTGCTGGAGATCATGGACCTAGGGCGCCTACATTCATAAAGAATATATTAAATATATATTAAACAATTAATATTAAATTATAGGAAATTACAAGAAATACAGTATAAATAATATTTCTGGCATATGTGATATATATTTTTAATGTCTGCTTCATAAACATTGACAAACTTAACTATTTTTTTATGGCGAAATATGCCTTTAACGCCTCAACCGAGGTTATAGAGACAACTGAATTTGCTTGCATATTCGTTCTATCTCCGGAACCTAAGGGAGTCAGAGCTCTTAATAAATACTTCATTGTGTCCATTTCTTTTCTTTCGCCTCGTTCCTTTTGGTAGCTAAACATTACATCAGTCTCTACGATGTCTTTCCGGAAAGGACCCCTACACGAATAGCCTTTCCAAAGCCTATCCGGTACGGGGTTCACACAATGAACTCCTTGTGGGATTACCACAATTAGAAGTAGCAATTATTTAGGTTGTGTTTTCTACTAATCACGTTCGTTTTTCAGGATTTCCGTCAGGTCTTTTGGGCTAGGCGAATAGACTATCATAGTATTGACTGTCAACGTCCGAGTACAGACATAACGTTCAATACCTGCAGAGTATAAAAGAATTAACATAGTTACATAGACTAGTGTTAGCGTGTTTAGTTTATTTATAACACTAACGTTTCAATTCACTTTTCAATCTTCGTCTGAGTTCTACACGCAAGAAAGAGAAGATAGGAAATAGAAAACCTTACAACTGCGTACAGACGAGAGCTGACAATAAATTAATGAGACTGACATTTTCCCTTCTGCATTGGTATCCCTGAAACGTACTCGAATATACATTATTTGACCTTGAACTTTTCTTGATTCCCACCGCAGTTAACGTGGTACTGTAGTCACTGAGTCTGGAGTAGCTGTTTGTATAGGTCGTGTCACAAAAATTATATCATGGAATACCGCATGGCAGTATGCCTTCGCAACTAGGGTAAGGAAGAATGCATCATCTGATAGAAGACCAACTGTTATAAAGACTACAGAATAGTTGAACATGAATCGAGGTAGTTTTCGTGCGGTGCTAAAGATTTGAGAATGAATATGCCGAAGTGGATCGAAAATTTTTCGCAGACTATTTCCCTGTCGAGATGTGCAAATACAGCCCTACTATGAAAACAGCTAGTCCAGACCACGCCAGTAACGGTGGGAATGAGATCAACGTTAGCATATTAATTTAATTGATTGTCTTCTTGCGTAATGTGCGTTTACAAAGTAGGTAAAAGAGATTTATGAACTTATGTTGCAATGTAAAAGCTATGAACAAGAAGATTTCCGTGTCCACATATAAAGGTAAACAAGAAAGTTCTGTCGCGTTTTCACCCACCACCTTCGAACATCGATATGTCACCTAAGACGTACCTGAAAGATCAAAAATAGTCCCCATCAGCATCGACGACTTTCTGCCAACTTTCTGAAAGGCCATGGATTCCATCGCGGTTGAACGTGATGGACCGTGAAGCGAAGAAGGTATCAAGTGGATTTTGCACCTCTACTAGGGATTTGAACTGGCGTCCTCTAAGGTGATTGTCCAAGGAATGGAACAGGTGGAAATAGGACGGTGCAATGTCCGGGGAGTATGGCGGATGCAATAGTGTTTCCCATCCAAGGCGTAGAATGGTGTCCCGGGTTATCTTAGCCACGTGCGGCTTAGCGTTGTCCTGTAACAGAAGGACCCCTTTGCGATTCAGAAGTGCTGGCTCCAGAGTTTTGAATGTTTCTTGAACACGGCTGAACTGCTGACAGTACACAGTTGCATTGATGATCTGACCAGCTGGTAGCAGTTCCGGATGCACGATGCCTTGCCTCGAGCAGTCCACCAAACACACAGGAGGACCTTCTTCTGGTGCAGTGCTGGTTTCGGCTGTTTTGGAACCGGTTCATGGGATGTTAACCAATGATGACGGCGCCGTGGAGCTTCGTACAGGACCCATTTCTCATGACATGTCAACACACTGTAAAGAAATGTCTCCTTCCTCAGACGAGACAGCAAAGAAACACAGCTGTCTGCTCGCGTTACTTTCTGGCCCGGAGTCAAATCATGTGAGACCCATCGACGTAACTTGTAGTGCTTCCCAAGTTGATGGAGGTGCTGCTGAATGGCTTCTCCACTCACATTGAATTGTAGTCCCAGTTCCTCACATGTCTGGCCACTGTTTGCCTCAATTGCTGCCTGAAGATCTTCATTTGGTACCTGTGTTGGTCTTCCTGCACATGGTGGGTCTTCAAGTGCTTTGTCACCGTCCTTAAACTTGGTAAACCACCGCTGCAATGTCCGCGTAGTCACGGCACCCTCACCAAAGGCCTGGCATTTCTTCCGCCCCGGTGCAGCTGCGTTTGACCCCAGTTTGAACTCGTACAGCATATACGCCCTTATGACGCTCTGTGGAGGTCCCATGTTCACTCTGTCCTTCCGCACGTTCACGGTGTAACTGAACTGCCACAACCAGGTAGTATGTTGGCTACACCCACACCAACAACTGACCTTCGCCTGATCTCCATTCGCATTTAACTCACGGTGTGAGGGCCAATTGAACACAGATCTCCACAAAAAGCGACAAAACTTTCTTGGTTCCCTAACTAGGACATACATCATATTTAGTGCCAATTCTTTCCAAATGTGTTTCTAAACTTGCATTCGTTGAAAATAGTCATCGTTTGTTTCCACAAAAATCGGCTTATACTTTTCTGTGTGCATGAGCTCACTGTAGAATGTAGATGTGATAATTTACGAGAATAAATAATACATTTCCTTTAATGAAACATCAGTCAAAGTACTTGTCAACGACTAAGACGAGAGAAAATGGCATTGTTCATTTCGGACTTAATCAGCTTTTCATCTTACGCTTCACTTTCATGAAATCAATCAGAAAATAGGTAAGAAATACTGAAATTTGAGATCCTTGAAAAAAGAATACGTGAAACTAATTTCCAACTTTCTGGAAAGTTATACTTAAACATGTTGAATTCAGTGGAAGCTACGTACTTTATCTTTTGTGTGCTTTGTTTGATTTTAATTAAGAAAAACAATATGGTTCTTAAATGAAAAGAAAATATACCCTATATTAAAGGAAAGTCGACAACAGCCTGAAACGATTTTCCTGGTAAAATATCAACAAGTTATTATTTTAACAAGAAAGACATTTTTTTTCTTTCCGCCGGAAAGTGTCTATTGCAGCCGAGTTTTGAGTGTAAAAAGACAGTATATAAGTTAGACAATTAATTTGTCATAGCTTTAACAAATATTTTGATGTCAAGGAATAAAACAAGCCCCATCTTCCTTGTGTAAATATTGACTGTCGTCATTGCACTATGAAATAGTCTGCGTAGGAATAATACAAACAAAAACGTTAGGAACTGTTATTTCGTCGGCACATCGCTATGCTTTCTATATACGGTGTGTCACTGAAACAATGCAGCAAACTTCTGAAGATGATTATGCACATATAAACAAGTAAAAGAAAGTTCCTTTCAAAATATGAAATTCCTTTATATTTAAATTACATGTGACATAGACGTTTCTCCGCCGTTACTCTTGGAATGCTCGAAATGTGCGTAGTTTTAGAGCTTCATTTACTGTACATTTCAAGATAGTACGTCATTTGTAAAGATACTGTGCTAATTTTGAGCTTATGTAGCTCGAAAACTACGGATCTTTTGATATTTCTTGAATGAAATATTTTTCTTGTTTTGAAGTGTATAAACACATCTAGAATATTGTTGTATTGTTTCAGTGTCACCATATAAAGAAGACGCTGGTTTATCTTCCCAAATCCAAAGGGGGTTAAATATAAAGTCCTACAATATCTCCTGCTTTGTATCTCAGTCTGTTTGACTGTAATTAACAGCTTGGAAACGACAATAAACAATAGAAACGTATTTTACATTTTGATGTGTTACGAGGAATTAACTTCTTTAAAAATAGCGGGTCTGACTACGAATTGAGCGGCTCCGGTTCAAATCCCGGTCAGGACACTGGATACTTTTCTCGGAGTGTTCTCATGCCTCAGCCTCCTATCAAATTAAGCACCAGAATGTCCTTGGTACTCCTGGGCACCTTGAGAAAGTAAAGGCGGTCGAACGTGGGATTGACCATCCCATCTCACTTTGTACCGTAGGTCGAGAATGTGTGGAGCGTTACCTCCCGTGCACGGCGCATGCGCATTGCACAGGGAATTACTTTATCTCTTTTTTTTTTTAAATCATAGATTGGTGACTTCTTTAAGAGACTAAACGAACAACATTTTATTTGCTTCATTTATTTACTTGAAGGTTTGTAAATCCTACGCCAACGGATTGATGAACTTATACAGTGAATTAGCCTACTTGACTTTGTCTCTGTACAATAATACAATACTGAATCATTATTCTGCGCATTATTTTAAAAAATGATTAGCGCTTCATGACACGTTTATGCATATTCATTGTTGCCAGAGTCTCCATATTTCTGGACTATGAGGAAAACAACTTCGATAAACTTTGCATTTTGAGTCCATTTGATTAACTATTGATGCAGAGCCTTCACGATTTTGGACTTAGAATCTTTCACATCGGACACTGTCCATAAATCTAAGCGTCATTGGCCAATAGAAAGATTCATATTATGAATTCAGGTTTACAATGCTGACCGACAATCTTCATCTGACGAAAACTAAAAGATGAGTAGATTAATCTGAATTATTAGGTGTCGAAGGATCAGATTGACGGGTGAAGTAGTTGTGCGATTCTTCTCTAGAGGGTAGAATGAGATCTCTGCGACTTATTGCTGAACAACCGGATGCCAGATAATATTTAAACCTCGTTGTATACGGAGATGACAATCAGGATAATGTACTCCCAAACTATCACCAGCATCATAGTTTTCCAGGATCGCGGAAGTGATCGTACGTGATTTCAGTAGTCTATTATTCCCCTGATCTCAATCCAATTAAGAACTTATGGAATAAACTGGAACAAGTTTTCAAACAGTAACTCCTCCACCAGGCGATCTACGTGAACTCTAAGACGCTAGTCTATCTGTGTGGTATAGTGTACCTCAACAACAAGTTTGGAAAGTTTCTGAACATTAATATGACGTATCCGGGCACTTGTAACGTACAAAGGAGGCACAGCAAGGTACAACACAGGTATCTGTAATAAAGAGGACACACAGTATATTATTTAAATAAGTTCAATTTTCCTTTAAATCTTCAGAGGAAGAAAAATGTATAAAGAATCCTAAGTTCATAAAAAAATATCTGTACTCGAGAGCCAGCCACTATATAAAACCACATAATATGAAGATGTATACAAATCACGTGAATCTGGAGTTTAGGTAGGTTTTAAGTAACCTCGATAAATTAGACAACATACCAAGAATGGTTCGTTTCTAACAGGAAATATGAAGCACGGATTTCAAAGGTTAGTTGAAAATTCAGTTTGGTGGTAAACATAATCGCGTAGGCACTGAAATGAGCAGACTTGAATATAAATTTGATGGTAAATTTTAATGAGAAGATGCCTACGTTTAAACCAGCGTGTGAGGGAGGATGACTTAAAAGAAAAGGCAAAGAATGTACGTTTCGTATGTTGAATATTCATTCAAGCTTTTCTTTTGAACGTACTAAGAACTAGGCATGAATTTTTCATTAATATATATATTTTTCACATATAAAGGAGCTTGTCTACGGAAAAGTTAAAAAAGTCTTTCTTTATTCTTAATCGTACTTCATTTTTCATTTGACCTTGTTTTGTTATTTCTTTTAATCACTTTTAATCACTTTTTTCTTTTTTTTTTAAAGGGAAGTACCTACAAAAAACGGTCAATAGACAAGACAAACATAAATTAATAAATGCATGCAAAGTTCTATTCACAAGAACGCGAAGACAGCGAGAAAAGTGAAAGAAAAGAAAGAAGACTGAACGAAAATTGCAGCTTCTCATTCTTCCTACTTTCTACGGAAGAACCATCTTTAATAATTATCCGCTAACGGCATCAAATCGTCTTCGTGGATGGAGAAATTAATATCCAACTTTATGAGGGAAGTTTCTTTCAGCTTTCTCAGTCTCTACTATTATCGTTCTTTGCGTTTCTCTGCTTCATCTTCTTGTCGCTCTGTGGTTGTTCTTCTTTGCGAAATTCTTCATCTTGCCGTTCAAACATTATCGTGACTGAAGAAGAGGTCTTCATGAGTCTTTAGCTCTTCAGAGATTTCCTTCGATGATATACAGACGAGTCATGAATTGACAAAAGGTTTTCTTCTCTAAACACCTTTTCTTTTTTTTTCTTTTTGCCATTCCTCTCAAAGAGGAGTTCTCTGTCAAGGTTGTTTTGTTAGCTCTTTAATTAATCCGTTTGGCGGCGCCAATGTCTTGTATCAGCTCCATATTACTCTAATTGGCCTTGATAATATTTCTTCAATAAATTCGCGCCTCTCCCCGAGGAGGCAAACAAAAAAAAAAGAAAAAAAGAAGCGTAATTCTTTTTCTATTTCCTCTCTCTTTTCACCTTTCAGAATCCCGAGTTGTTCATTAGTTGTTCATTAATTTCAGTTGTATCTGATCACAAACCGTTTCAACTGATGAGTTATTAACAGCACTTTGAAGAGAACAAATGACAATTATTAGCAGTATGTTGAACGTTCCTTTTACACAGAGTGTTAGCGATAAAATTTCAAACAAGAGTGCCAGATATCGTTTGTATTTTTTTTAATGAAATGTGTGAATTCTACAGGTCTTAAAATGGCTAAAATGAGTTACGAACCTAAAAAAGTCTAAATTGAACATTTGAGAGAAAAAAAAAGAGAGAAAAGTTTCCATTAATACCCAAACTTCTACTGATAATAGGAAGAATATACAGGAATGTGCATTTGTTTTCAACTTTCTTCCAGTCTTTGCTGTTTTCTTATTTTTGTTCGGCCTGAGCCAAAGTTCCATACATTCAATTCTTGTTTCCCATAGGCGTGTGAATGTCTTCAAGAGTTCATGGTGGTTACAATGTACTCGCGAAGCTACTAATTGTTAGGGCTAGCACATTGTCTGCGTTAGCAAAACTATTCATTTTTAACACAGCTCAATAATGAATCCTGCGCTAAAAAATAAATTTAATTCTTGCTGTGATCTAACAGATTGCGGTTTAAGATTGCACGTAAAACTGGCAGCGCAGTTCATATTGTGAGTGATGTTCCAAGTGTTTGTTTTGTTTCGTAATCTGTAACTGAATATTGAGAAAATATTAACTTTAAATGTTGATTTCTTAAAAAAAAACAAAAAACAAACAAACAAAAAAAAAACTTTATTTCGTTGCTTTATACCCAGGAAATAGTTAATATATAAAAGAAAATGTGTTGGCAACTGAAATGTACTTGATACTTGATACTTTAATGCAAATATGTGTCAGTTTAATACATGCATATTAGAAAAATAAAATAAAATCCTAAAATTGGCTAAACGAACTCATAATAAAGTCTTAAACGACGTTTATAAAAATTATAAAAATACAAACTCTAATAATTATTAACCTCACGACTTTAGTTAATAGGCCACTTGTGCGACTATAAAGCATGAGAAAATTTCACTTGCTATCATTTTCCATCATGCTGTCAATACTTCATCAAAAACTTTGTACAGTACTCACGTAGTTTATGACAACTTATAGCTAAAGCTTGTTTCATTATGAACTTATATAAACATTCACTTAAGAAGAATTGATGAGGTTGCCATACTGGCTCTAATTCAAATTATCATCGACATTCGCCTAATATGTAGGAGTGGCGATGAAGGGATTGGCGAAGAATTCGAAACGGAAGTTACTGTAAGAAAACCTAACATATTGAAAACTGGAAAGAGTAAGGGAATAACGAATGATGTCAGAGAAACTCGAACAAGTGAAATTATTCAAGAAGTTGAGTAATTTGGTGACTCAACTGGTGGAAATTATAAAAGGAGAATTAACATTGGGAAAAAGAAACACATCAGAAGGTGAAGAAACTGTTATTTTGCATAAACTGTTATTGTACGGAAAACTTTAGTAACCTTTATTTTGTATGGGCCATTCAAGTAATTTTGACTTCGGCCCGTCACGATTAAAACCATGCTAGTTAAAATCCATAAACACCCATACCCCAGGCGGGATGCGAACCCGCAACCTTCGAGTCGCTGGCCTAACGCCTCAGATCGCACGGCTTTGTGGTCGGCATAGTATTGTACGTCTCAGAGATATAGCCGATAAGGAAGTAAGAAGAAAAACGTTCCTGGAAGGTTTCGAAATTTGCTTCTGGAGAAGAATAGAATCAGGAATTATTGAGAAGGACATAACAGAAGCGGATTATCGTGAGAATAATAGAAACATGTTTTGTCGTCCACATCGTAGTTCGGGACGGTTCGAAAAGAACATTTTCCCAGGAAAATATTGAATGAAAACTAGGAAAGGGAGGAAAACATTGATGGATGTGAGAAAAGAAAGAATCTAGCATCAGATGAAGAAGACAATGACAGTTGCTTGTTCAGGTAAATGTGTCCAAAGGGGGGGGGGAGAGAAACTGATCTGAGTAAAGGAAACCAGAGTCAATCTCGGTAATCTAGATTACACCTGAATTCGTACCTATGGCTTCTCAACAAGACAAAAATGCTGCTACTGAACCAAAATTCACCGATTTTGTGTAAAGTTTTGTACTTAGCATACCTTTTACATGATTTTATGTTCATTTATTACGATATAATGGATTAACGAATATATTAGCAACGATTATTCTAATATAACATTTCTGAGAAACACACAAAACACTGAAAAGGAATAAAGAAATTTGGTATACAGTTTGTAATTCAATAGGAATTGAAAATTATCTCGTCTTAACATGCTTAATTCCCACGCTTAATAAAGGAGATATAAATTCATATCTTTTTTACTGCATTTTTCCTATATAAGTAAAAGAATTAGTGTTTGACGTAAAGATTACTATTTTGGCTAATAAATGTAATATGTAAATACACAAGTATAAAGGAATATTTATATATACCCGTGCTAATCTCCCTGACAATCTATTCCTCCCTTTTGAAATCTCTCAATCTGTTTTTTTTTCTTAAAAAAAATAATCTTTTGTCCCATTTGTTCTTGTTAACTTGTCTGCTTTACGACCGCAAAAGTAAGATGAATTGATGTTTATGATTTTCTATGGGAAAATGCACAGCTGAACATTAATATCAGTCACCGGGTATATTAATATGGTACAGTCTCCTGATACCGTTTGCAAAGCATCGCTAGTGAGATGGGAAAACAGCGAGAATGAGGGGATTCATAAATCAAATGAACATAAAATCATGTTTGAAACAACGGTTGTAGCTACACAGAAACAAACATCTCAATCCGGGTTTTGATTATTATGCTTTTATTACCCCTTTGTGTTTGTTGATGATATCACGCCATGAAATGACCATGTGAAAATATTTTAGAAAGCAAAAGTTCGAAAATGACTTGTACCAATAGTATGGTAATCGTCATTCAAACTATATTTATCACAATGTGGATAACATGATTTAAGAATATATGTACATGTGTATGTATGTGTGTAACTTATCTGCTAATCTATCATCAGGGATATTTTTTATATTTTTGTCAGTATAAAAGCGACAATTATAGACACTCTAAATGAAAGGAACGAACAGCACTAAATAAGTTATTAGTGCGGTGGTTTAGGAAACAGAAGGTCCTGGAAACGATCCCAGTGGTCGCCCATTGTGATTGAGGTTTTTGCAGCATTTTTCATCTGTCACACCCGGCACGTGGCGGGATAGTACCTTCAAAACTAGGCCCTGGCCAACTTCCAGATAAGATAAAATGAATTGTATGGGCGGAAACAGCACTATGGCTTACGCCCGTCCCGAACGGCATATTATAATGACATAGATATTGATCATTAACGATAGTTGTTAATCTACAGAGAATCATATCATGTGTAAGTTATATATATTTCATATGGGTCTTCATTTACTCTTTCCAACTAGTCAAAGTAGAACTGTAGGTACGTAAAATCGAAAGACACTTATTCTTTTGAAATATTATGCTTTTGTAGTTATAGTATAGATGATTAATTCATGGGTAAATAAGATATTTATTATGAAGTATTGCTTTAGTTACAATCGAACCGTATTAGCTGGTAAAGAAAGAGGTTCCAGAGGATTCGAAAGTCAGTAGCTGCAATAAGAAGAAATTGGAGTAATGGAAAAGCAAGGCTCGGAAGTACCTTTAATGAAATATCGACCGTTCCACTAATATTCTTCGGGTATTTTTACCGTTTAAGGAAGATATATTTCCTGTATAAAAACAATATACGGTTCAAAAGCTTTACAAAAATCTTTACGAAAACTAAACATATCTGAAAAAGGACATTAGCGTGTGCTGATTGTAATTTCGTCTAGCACAACGAAGTATGAATTTGGTGAACGATAATTTCATTATTACTATATCGTTATAATTATTATTTCATTATAACACCCATCATTATTATTTGTGAACATCATCATTTATAATTAAAGACTGCTACCATGGAGAACAAACATTCGGAGTAGTAAAAAGTATAGCTGTTAATTTAAAAAAAATCCCTTTCGGTAGGCCTACAGGCTGAGGTAGATCTCGAAGTTTCGCTGGAACTCGGGGTTCGCCCCCCAACTTCAGTGCTTTTGAGAGGATGCGCCTCCTTTATCTTAACCAAAATCTCCCTGCAGCAATACACCACCATGGTGTCCATCTGCACCCTCCCACGGGGGGCTGCGCCCCCAAAGAGGAGCTTTGCCCCATTTATTGTAACCTACACTTGGTCATACACATTCAAAGAAATTTTCGTTTTTCTACCTTCAATGATTTGGAAATTGGGTTTTTGGGGCGGCCATTTTGGATCCAAGTTGATGATTTTTTGAAAGTTTTCTTATATTGTCGTGACCTACTTGTGATGGTACATATTCAAGTAAAATTTCATTTATCCAGCTCAAACGGTGTGCAAAATGGGATTTTGGGCGGTCATTTTGGATCCAAGATGGGAACTTTTCCCAAATGTTGTGATATTTCCCTAACCTACTTGTCATAATGCACCTTTATGCCAAATTTCGTATCTCTAGCTTGAACGGTGTGGAAAATGGATTTTTAGGTCCGCCATTTTGGATCCAAGATGGCGTCCTTGGATACATCATGTAATATTTTAGTAACATACAAATGATAATGTATAGTGTTACCAAATTTGGTATTTCTAGCTGCAGCCGTTTAGGCTGTGTATTCTATACAACAATGGGTTCGGCGGCCATTTTGGATCCAAGATGGCGACCGATTTTACTCATTAACAAACTTAACCGAGCTATTAAGCCTAGAAACAACATATAAAAATTTGGTTCAAATATCTTCAAAATTATGACCGCTAGCGTGTTAATATATAAATATAAATATATACTTTCATATCGTACCGATCTCAATAGGTATATTTTTCTTCGAAATCTACCTAAAAATGTGCAAGAGTTTCAACATAGCGACAGTGGATCATAGCACCGCTTTTTGTTGTGAAGTTCATGCAACGAAGAATGGTACGGAGACTCTTGGACATTAACGCTCTTATTTATTTTTAGACTGCTTTGGAAAGGAATGTAAGAACCTGTCATTGGTTGTCAGTTTTTGATAGGATACAGAAAGAAATCTTGAAGCGTCGTTAGTTTTCATATGAACACTTTATGTTATCTTTCCTATATAAATATACACACAAGATATGTTTAAAAGTTTCTTCTCCTCCGAGTTCATTATTCTATTACAATTGAATCTGTAACCTCGCTTATAATGTACACGAATCGTTGTTACGCATTTACACAGCTGCGACAGAAGGTCAATAATATTGATAATATGAGGGAAAGTTTCTGTTCGAACATGCCACTGAACCTCAGCTGATTTGTTATACTGTGGTTCGATTTGTTATACCTGTGTAACTCGAAGATGCAGTGTTCAATACAAAGTACATAACTCCACCCTATAATTGAGGAAGACCTCTATGAAAGGGCAACATACGGTGAATACATAAGGAAAGTAATAATATTTTACTTGTTGACTTATCTTTAAGAAGAATCTTTGACCTGTATTCAGGGTACGTAAAGCAACAATGCCCTCCAAATAATGCGAGGTTATAGGAACAGCAATTTTCACAACAATAAACCATACTCTATGTTATAGATCTTGGTAAGAGCAAAGAATGATATCTGAAAATAATTAAAGATTACTTCTGATTCTATGGATAAAATCTTGCAAAGGATATACAATATTTCTTTAACTTTACAGAAAATATAATTGTTTTTCAAAGTAACTACACAACGGGGACAATTACTCTGTACATAGAGTTATACGGTTAAACAACAAACGTTTTAAACAATTGCTTTTGTTTAAAACTTTCCGTGTATTGTCTTAAACACTGTTTCTAATCGACATGTTTAAAACAACTGTTAAAAATTAATCTATTGAAAAATACAACAATTTCTACCCCCTTATTATAGCTACAATTCGAACAAATGAAAATATCATATAGTAATAAATTGAACGCAGAAAAGGTTGTTATTTTTATTTTTGCTTTTGTTCTGTTTTCCACAAATTGATGCGATTTCGGTTACTTTATAGTACTGCAATTTCCAAGTTGAAGATATTTGTTTTTGGTAAATTAAAAATATTTTAGAAATGTCTAAGAAGAAGATTCTAAAGCATGAATAATATAATGGCGTCACATTTTGTAGGTCCTGTATTCGATCCCAGCCAAAGGCCATCCTAACTGAGGGGTTTTCATGGCTTTTCCTTAGTCACACCAGACAAATGCCGTGATGGTACCTACTAACTAGGCATTAGTCAACTACCTTCCAACGTTATCTCTCCCAGCCTAATGGTCTTAGTGCGACTAATGGTCATAAATAAACTCAAGTTCAAACGAAGCGCATCATGGAAATTCAGATTGTCGAAATACTGAGAAAGAGGATCAGACGAAGAAATTAAGACATCCAATCTCTGTAAATGAACGGATATTGTGTTTATTTAATGAATTCCCACGATTGCTTTAGCTCTATTTAGTGAAATGGAACGCTTTATACATCTTCATACAACTAGATTGTACCGAAGACATTTTAGGCTTGGGAGTGAAAGGATGAACAATTTAGGGAATTATTTTATTGCCATTTATGTACTATGAGGTTAGATCCTTAGCAAAGTGAGTCAGAAAGTTTGTAAGGGATCATATATTTAATTCTGAATGTAGCTTAGTGTAATGATGAGAAGCATAAAGTAGAATTTCACTGTAATTGTTCAATAAGAGATTTAAAAAAATGAGTAATGAACAATCATTACAAATTTACTCTGATAGAAGAACAGTGAGTATTTTACTTGTTGAATCAAAGCACCAAATCGAGCATTCTTATTAGCCTGCTTTGTTAATTAATATTCCCAATCTTTGCTGCTATAGGAAAGGAATGTCTGGTTTCTTAATTTTACAGAAGAGCGTTTAAAACTCCATATCAGGATTGTGTATTCCAAAGGAAGATTTGTGTGTGAGAGACGGACTATGTATTATCTTCATGTTGGGATAGCTTGTTAGAAAGATTCTTCGAAGAGATGACACTCTTATCTCAGTTTGGCCAAACATGGACTAACTTCCCTTATACGTGAAGAATAATGCTATTTCGAAGACTAATTTTGGACAAAGAGAACAGGAAAATAGCGACAAGGGCCTTTATCCTAGAAAATATTCTTTTAATTGCCAGCTGGACTAACGACGAACCCTCCAAAGACCCCAGTTGCATTATTGAGCGGCCGTAGTTCGGTTAATAGAGCGTTGGTTTTTCCATTAGGAAGATTGTCTGGTCATCCTGATTGAGCTTTTTACAGAATTTTCCTCAGTCACAATCTAATGCTACATGGTTCCTTTAAACTAGGTTTCGACTTCCTTCCCACATCTCTCCTTCCGTATCCCGGCTTGAGTCGAAGATGCCTGAAAGTCCTAAATTGTTTAGCAATGTTACTATTACTATTGTTTAGCAATGTTAGTTGGTTGAATTTAAACGTTGTACTGTACATCGATTTCCTTTGGTAATATAAAAATTCAACTTATGCGTAATTTAGAAGTAATGCAGTTCTGACAGTATTTTTGAGCCTTTTTGCTTAACACCAGAATCTGTTTAGGAATGTTTACTTCTACAATATTGAGACTGAAACATTGATTAATTTAAGCAAGAAAATGTGATTTCTGAAAGCAGTTCTAAGTCTCTTTATCTCGACTCGGATTTCCCTCCTTTGATTTTTGAAAGCAGTAGTTTTATTTAATCACTTGAACGAAACTGCTTCTTAATTGTACTGTTCAAACGTCGAATGACTTCCTCTCTTAGCTTAATTAATAAACATGACAAAGAGTAGATCCAAAGAGTTCTGAATATTCCAATAATTTGAAGGAAAGGACTTCTTTTTAAAAAAATCAGGCTTTAATAAACGTAGTCAGGGTTACATACAATACACGAATCTATATCCGCAGTTGACATCGAGTTGTTAGTATCGATACTTTATAAGTAAATATCTTTTAAGTGAAAATTTAATCACTTTATAGTAGTATTTCGCAAGATGAAGCCAACATTGTCAATATAAATTAGTGAGAGTAAAAGACTCAACCGTAAAACAAGAAGTTGGTGACTTGTATGGAATCAAAGGAATTGAGAAAATCAAGATTGCATATATTTTTGTGTGTGTTCTTGAAGATTTACACTTATAGTGCGAAGCAAAAATTGTCATGCAACATAATTTATTAAAAAAAAAACAAAAAACAAGTAAAGCAAAGACAAGACTAATAAGCTAATTTGTTACACTCGACAAGGTAATTAGAGAAACAATATTTCAGATTTGTTTCTTGCATTACTTACTCTTAGCTGCAGGATCCTCAAGTTTTCTAAAAATTGTCACTAATTCCTATAGAAATCTTGATCAAAACTTACTAACAGTTTTGAGTGTTGAAATAAAAAAGATATTCGAGAGTTTTCATGGGCCTACATTAGATACACAAAATTACAACTTGTAGATCCCTTTAATTTTAAGATAAAAATAGAAAAAAATATTTGAATTTATAAAAATAATATAAGAATCTAAAAGCCTCGCAAGAATCTTTAATGAATTGAATTCTTTTATACCAAACTTAAAGTTAGGATACCAAAGGAATAATCTTTGTTTTTTTTGTTTTATTTTCTTAATTTGTAACATGCCAATAAATGAATTTGTATGTTTTAAGGTAAAGAAAGAACTTAACATTTATTGACATCGGAATGTATAACTGACATTGAAAACATCATATATTAGATATGGAACAACAATTCCGTTAAAATATACAAATTCTTAATAGGATAGTTAACAGTTTATATTGTTTCTTGGTGCTTACGTTATCTACTTCGAACTAATATTACCATCTTTCTCTCTCTCTTTGTCTCTCTGTTGTCTCTCTCTCTCTCTCTTCAGAGGTAACACAGGTCAAAACGTAGTCTCTTGAGAATGAGAGAGTACCTTCTTTTGTGGAGAAATGAGATAAGATCTCTATGACTGAGAGAAAGTTCACTTTTCACCTCCTTTGAAGTAACTTCGCTAGTCTTATTGGCACGTGATGTGTCTGTCCTTTGACAATATACTTGCCAAATACATTATTGAATGAAGAACCGTGATTATCGATTCTCTTTGGCTTGATATGATATAGTATAGTTGCGGTTTTTTTCCATATTCCTTATGGAAGTGTTGCAACATAGAACTTTTAATAACTCCTTTTTCAGCATCTTCCTGACCACTAGTCAAAGTGTTAAATTGAAAGAAAGTTTCAGTTGATCAACTGAAGAAGAGTAATGGAGAATATGGAGATCTCTGGTAACATGCCTTAGCTGGAAGGCATTTTATTATCTATTTACACAAGAAAACATCAAGTTTTTTACAATGAGCTGTGGTTCAGAAATACCATTTTGCGCAGACATAAAAATATTGTTTGTGGAGATAGAGACCAAAGATTTATTTTACTTTTATTTTGTGCAGCAGATTCGTCGGAGAAAAAAACCAAAAGATGGTAATAATGTAGTACATTATTATTTAGAAGCTTCTTTTGAGGGAGATGACTCACTATTATATGTGTCAAGCATTTGGAAATAAAAGAAAAGTTAGTTTGTAAGTAAGCAGAAGCCCTCTTGAGATTTAGGAAAGATGACACTTCCTGTTGTCTTTAATAATTTGGATCCTAACACCGCCACGAAAACTATCATAGCAATACTTCTCGCTCAATAGCTTGACATTATCACTTTTATAGCCTCAATGAGTGAGCTGATAAAGACCGTACAAATTTACATAAAATCCTTACATCATAAAGCTTCATATACCACAACCGGAAGGGAGTAGAGAATATAACCCAAACAACCGGAAAGATATTTTATAAATTTTGCCCTCTTTTTCACTCCTGGTGCGTCAATGGTTCAACTGATCGCGACTATACATGCCCAGATAGCATGCTAGCTTGCAACAAGTTTGTCAGTTACTTACTTTAAGCTTGTTACACTCGATATTGTGTTCAACTGTATAAAGGAGCATGAAACAACTTGTTGGAACAACATAAGTGGTTACGAAATTAACACAGAAAACTTGACAACCACAACTGGGAGATCCGGGTTCAAGTCCCAATCTTGGCGGTTGCCAATTTTTCTGTGTTAATTTCAATATCTACCCAACACATGGTTCTGCTAAAGAAGGGGATAACAACATAAGTGGCTTGTTTGAACAACATTGTTGCTAGTTGTATAACTAACCTAATTCAAGCTTGTTTGTATAAGCAGTAACGCTAGGAAGCTTATTAAACTTAAAACATTTGAATTGTGTTTCGTTGCGCTATGCTGTTGTCTGAGGGTGATGAAGTTTCATCACATACCAGGACTGTTTCGTCGTAAGCTAATCAGCCAACAGTCACCCTTTTACTACAGACATCTCTTGCGATCTGATGACTTAAATATGAATAGTACCTGGAAAGCGAGCTAGGGTGTTGTTCCATGGTGTAATGACTATATCATCAGATTGATGTGTTAGTGGCCCTCGGTTCGATTCCCAACCAGCATAACGTTTTCTTATGTTTTTAAAAAAGAAATACATTATGTTTTCTTTTCTTGTCCCGTGAAGGCAATTTTAACCGTGATTCTTGTAAACTAGGCTGCTTAATTCAAACTTGTTTAAACCATTCTGGTTTGATTTGCTAAGTTTGCGTGAAGCTGTAGAATTGTCAAAGTACGCTTGCTTCACTTTTGAGTTAGGTCAGATATTGCTATGTGGGTATTTATATGAAATCTTAACATCGTAAGCTTTCATGTTTATAATACCAGAAATGTGGAGTAGAAGGTGTGGTTTTCGAGAATATAGCCGTGAACATACGTACACAGACAGACACCCGGAAAATTTGTTCCGCCATTTTCTATCAATTGGAGTGCACAATATATCTAATTCACATTCTCGTAAATAATTTTAAATGTATTTTTGAAGTTTTCAGTTTACTCGCCCTCGTATATTCCTTATGTGCACACTATCTAATATATTGGGTACGGTTTGCGTCAGCAAATATGTATTACCAGAGTTTTCGGACCAACCATTATTACTATTGTTTCCTTGCAAAATTAAAGGAAAACTTTATAACAACTTCAGCAAAGTACAACATATTCTAATTTCAACGAGAACTATTTAGGTTTCTTGAGAAGTGACTTCAACTTATCCACACATCCAACATATTGCAAATTTATGTTCTTAAAAGCATCTTCCTAAATTGTAAATGATTGAATATTATTGTACTAAGTTTACAGAAGATACTTCTCTTTTAAACACCTCGGACATCGACGAAGAAGATAAAAGTAAAGAAAGAAGATAAATAATGTGCGATGCAAGAAGAGAATTTCATGCAGTATATTCAATTTATGTCTATCGGGAAAACAGAGGCGTATTATAATGAATATATGTTCCCTTTTTATAGGGAAACATAGCTAATATAATGTGAAGCTAAACGTGGAATGAAGTATATCAGTTTAATAAAAGTGGATGAAAAGGAACTGCTTTCGTGATTTTTAATATAACATACAAAATTCTAGTTTTATGCTATGATAAACAAGTTGCCCACGTATTGATATTAAACTCATGCATGCATATCAACTAAGGCAATTCACGGGTAGGTTCTGCCTTAGACGTTCTTGTCTTGATCATGAATAGACCATTATAGGGTAGGTCATGCAAGATATGAAGCCATATACAATGCACAAAAATCTTACGTTAGAAGAGACTCAACGTGTGGGATTTCATGCTATTTTTTTATTAAAACATTTATTTTTGTAATATTGTCTCTACCGCCTTGAACTTCTTCATTGTCCCATCTAATTTTTGCATGTTAATTAACGTTTGCACTGCAAATAAATGTCAAGGAATAATTATCAATACTCCAATCAAGTTAATTTATTGAAACTATCCAAAGATAACGTTAATAAATTGCCAGAGAGAAAGTAAACATATTGGTTTCCTTGTATGGAATGATCGTTGTAGGAAACTTCACCGAATTATCCATAGCTTCCTTATTTGACTGCGGAAGAAACACAGCCTTACTGAAATTTTAATTAGAGTTCCACTCCTACGGAAACAGTACTCACACAAACTCCAACGCACATTGAATCCATGATGATCCATTGACACAAACATTAATATGTTATCTATTGTATATTAAGATCTCTAATCTAACTACCTTTTCCATGGTAACCAGACTTATTTATTGAACATATATTTGAGAATCATGTGAGAATGTATCTCAACTGAACTTGGGGTCATGATAAAGTTCACTATTATCAATATTTTAGCCAAAGTTAAATTCCGACCACACTTTGCATGAGAATAGATGGCTTTACATTCAAGGGTTTATTCATGTGAAAGTAGCAGTAGTAGTACTAATAGTAAGTGTAGTAGCAGCAGAAATTGTAGTAATAAACGGAGAGTTGATAGTAGTTGTAATACTAAAGATTAATACTAAAAGTGGAAGTCGGGGTAGTAGTAACTGTAGCGGAATTAGCGGTAGTGGTAATATTAGTAGTATAAATAGTGGTGGTAGAGTTATGGATGTGTTCAAATTATAATTATTAGACTCATTCCAGAAAATTCAAAAATTTTCTTTTGTATCTCATTACAAAGGCCAATAGCATCTAATAATATAACCAAACTACTATTTTATCCTGCACTTATGTACATTGCAACCAGAGTACTTGAATCTCTTCTGCACCGTAGACGACAGCATTGGATGGATGTTTTGCAGATCATGGTTAAGTTATAATATAGCTATTGTGTCTTTTGAACCAACAAGTTAGCAGTGTAATACGCTGTTCTTTACAGTTGTATGAGGATACAATATTCATAACTTCAAACAAGTGCAGGTGATCATTTTAAAGTTGTTTTAACGTGATTGTTTGTATATTTATATTTTTATGTGAAGTTCTGTAATTTCGACACAATAAGGACGATCATAGAGACTTTCTCCGCATAAAGTTGAATTTGAATTTATTTTAAGGCCTTTAGGCAACTATGGCTCAGGCCGCATAAAGTTGAAGCTGTAGAAGGTTTTTCGGAGGAAAAAAGATCTACACAAAGACTAACTTCTTGTAGAGGGATTATATATAACAATATGTACGTATAATCTGTGCTTTACGTTGAGAGAGAAACAAACAAATCAGCAAAACAGGGTTCGAAGAAGTGGGCAAATACGCGAGCTGTCCTTCAATAAGCAGTAAAAAAGTCAATACATTTGTTCTGAGGAGCAGAAAATACATTTTTGAAAACTTAGATATAAATACGTCTGGTTATGGTGTAGAAACTCATCCCGGGAGTGCTACAGGAACTCTTTGGTTAGAAGGCAAAAAGTCACACTGACCAACTAAAAATGGACAAAATACTCCACACAGAGTAGGAAGTCTCTAGATGTCTCGGGTACGTTAACTATGCAAAGAAGCGTCTCCAGTAAGCACAAGGACTAAACCATTGAACTTTTAATGAATGGGAGAAAATATGTTTCACTATAGATGACCAATGTTGACGATACGTTCGGCATTGGTCTGGAGGGATGTTCAAGTTACAATGTATAAGTCATCCGATGTCAATCATGATTTGGGGTATAATGTCTGTCTTCAGACCTGGAACACTTTATATAGTAAAGGAAATAATGCAGCAAGACATACACTAAACATTCTTCAATAGCAACTACTCCCACAGATTGTTGCTTGATTTGGTAACGACCCATTTATCTTATGAATGATGGAGCGTCCTGCCACCAAGCCAACAGTGTCAACAAATATTACTGATGTTGAGAAGTTTAAGTGACAGGTAATAAAATGAGCAAGGAATTCATTAAAAGTTATTAGTATTAATTTAAAACATATGCGGATGAAATTTTGTAAAATAAAATAAAATTTAAAGAAACTGAATGCTAAGTCTAATAATTTGAACACATCTGTAGTAGGAGTAGTAGTAGTTGCGGAAGAAGTGTATTAATAACAAGCTTATGTTATGGGTTCAATATTAGAATAATTAAATGGCATTGTTTCTTGTATTTTAAAGTGTTTCTGCAGAAGAAATCACATGCTTTTGTTATTTGTGCAGATACATCTGTTCTAATAACATCTCTTCGCAGCAACTGTTCTCAACGAAGTTCCTCAACCTCAGTCACAATAGTCAGGGAAATAACATTTACTAGAGACTAACCACACCGCTGAATTTGGGATTTTGGCCAAACTTGGCAGACATGTAGCCCAATATTAGAGATAGTTCTGCAAAATTTGCTGGGGATGTGCACCCGGGGCAAAGATACGCCACTTTCGATTTTTACGTGTGAAGTCAATGGAGGCGTGTTTTATCATACAAGGGACACTCATCAAGCGACAGAGTTCGATTTTGATGAAAATTCATATGTAGGTATAGTGCCTAGACAAACATTCACAGCCAAAATTATAGCTGCTATTGTCAACAAATAATGACAAGGGAACCCGTGAAACATGGAACATAGAGAGAAAGTAAATCGATAACAGGGCAAGAAAAACGCCTTTTCTTTTACAAACTGTTAAATATATTGAAAGCAAATGGCTATTAGTGGATACTGGACAGAGGGCGATACACAATGTAAAGTATAACGACAATGGCCACCATCTTGAAAGAGGCCATCTTGACTATGATTCAAAATGATTTAGTAAGTGATATATCATTCTGCGCTGGAATGCTCCAAGAAATCGCATGACAAAGTTAATTTTGGCATAACTCTAATCCTGTACGACAAAATGACACGTGAAATTGACCTGGAGAAAATGTGAGACGAATGATAAAAAACGGTTTTCTGTTGAAACAGTTAAAGGAAACAAAAACAAAAGGCCACAAAAATATTTTCCAACATAGTGCTAACCTCTTCTGTAACCGTTTGGTTTTCGTCCCTTAAACTGTTTTAATAAAAAAAGGTTTTTCATCATTCGTATCACATATTCTCCAGATCATTTTCACGTGTCATTTTGTCGTACAGGATTAGAGTTATGCCAAAATTAACTTTGTCATGCGATTTCTTGGAACATTCCAGCGCACTGTATTTCTTGGAATTTCTTGGAATATATCACCTGACCCACTTACTAAAACATTTTGAATGAGAGTCAAGATGGCGGCTTTCAAGATGGCGGTCATTGTCGTTATACGCACCAGTGTATATCGGTTTCTGTGTAGTATCCATTAATAGCCATTTGCTTTCCATATATTTATCAGTTTGTAAGAGGAAATATATTTTTACAGATTTTTCTTTAGTTCACAATGGTTCTTGGTGTCCAAATCTTGAAACGTTACTTTAATTCGTTCCCGACATCATACAATGATGAAATTTATTTGCACTGCGACGTTAGTCGCGTGACAATACAAAAATCATTGTTACTTTTATATACCTCTGTATATTTATATAATATTTTATATATATTTTAAAAGTGCGTAGCCCAGTCGGTAGCGCGCTCGACTTCAGTGCAAGCCGTCCTGAGTTCGCTTCGCGGTGTGGGATCAAGATGTCGGTGTTGACTCAGCTTCGTGAGGACAACTTGGGAGCTGCTGTGAATAAAAGACAGTGGCGATCACAGTTGAGAGCTTCGGCTCTCCTCTCCCAACACGTTTGGTCAGCGTGGGAGCAGTAGACCAACTCCTCCCTGTGGAAGAGGCATCATCCAGTAGTGGATTGGATATGTATGTGAATTATTATTATATATTTTAAAAGCATATTTTAATATTTTTTTAATATGGACTTCTTTATCCTAAAATAAATACTAACCTGCAACGATCTATCGTTTAACTGGTCGCAAAACACTTCAGAATTTGGGTCACAAAACATTAGCTTGAGGAAAAGTATCCAAACACGAAACTAACGAGAAGAAAGTAATAAGAATACTTTTTAAAGACATACATTTCTTAAATATTTCATATGAAAGACTAAAATGGAAAGCATGGGGTGCGCCAATTGAAAAATTTATAAAGTGACTATATATGAGAGCACGTCTATGCTTTTCTTTTTAGTCATGCATGAAGAAAATTTTTTTTTTAGGATGAATTGTTTAAGAAAAGCATGTCTTTAAAAGGTATTTTTAATTCTTTTTCTTATTGTTATCGATTTACTTACTGTCTACGTTCCATCTTTCTCTAAGCCCGTTGACGATACCAGCTATAAATTTGCCTTTGAAAGTTTACGTAGGCACTGTGCCTACATACGAATTTTCATCAAAATTATCATCCCATTGATTTCACACGTAAAAATCGAAAGTGGCGTATCTTTGACCCGGGTGCCCATCCTTAGCCCAAATTTTGCAGGTCAAATCTCTAATATTGGGCTACATATCTGCCAAGTTTGGTCAAAATCCCAGTCAGCGGTCTGGTCAATCCCTAGTTAACGAAAACCGTTCTTCAAATGTAGGACACGCTTACTCTTTTCTACCAATGTAAGATACGCTAAATGTCGACCGGGTTGGCTACTAGCTTGAGTCGTAATCGAGAAGTCTGCCGTCAAATCCCGGCATCCAAGTACATATATTAAATTTTCTCACTTTCCATAGAAGAATACTAGGATGGTAATATTTAAATTTTGCAAGAGCCGTTACCTACTCTATTTTTTCTCTGAGAATGAGAATGAAAGGATTAAAGATGACGACCTGACAGTATCAGTTTTATGGTTCTCTGAGAGGTCTAATTTCAATAAAGTTTCAGTAAAACCCAGATGAATGTTATGAAAAAATACTGCAAATTTCCAATGGTTTTCTAAAATCATTTCTACATAAGCATTCAGAATGTAAATAAATGCTTATTTTCGTTTATAGAATGACGGAAATCTTGATATTGGTATCGAGAATATTGATTACATAATGGATATGAAAGAATGGGGATATATCTATAGTTTCTTATCATATACTGCAATTTGAAAACTCTAACTTAAACCTAAAGTTTTTGGTTGGAATTTAAAACAAAACTGACTTCGGCACTTCTAACAGCAAATATAAAATAAATAGACTATCATAATGAAAGAATATAAGTGAGTCCCTACTCTTCAAGGTTAGAGATAAATTGTTGGTGCTTCTGTGGAACGAGAACTTCAGAATTCTTTGAAGGAAGTTAGTAAAATAAATTAAAGTTTAATGAAGTCTCTCTTTCATCCTTGACCATCTCTGTTAGCCATGCGAATTGACTCTTGAGTTGCTGAATTAAAAGCACATTTCATGTTATTTTATTTCCTTTCTCTTTGGGATGATCTGAATTTTATCTCTACGAAGCGAGCCTTGTCGGTAAAAACAACCACAAGTAACAAATATCATCAACTCGGTAAATGTCCAGAAAACAATTGCCAGTTAAATTGAAATCTTACCTAAGCAACACGCTCTTAATTAATTGGTAACAGTACAGTGATAGAGATAAATTATGGCTAGACGTTATAATAACGTTTCCTAGTAACATTGAGATGATTTTCCCGGTTTGTCAACTTGAAATGCGGAATCATTGAATTAAAATCTCAAGTAGTACGCGTACATAATTTCGTGCAAGTTTTGTAGTATTTTTTACAATGTTTAGACAGATTTGGACGTAACAAGATTTTAGGAAATTTCCATTTGAAAAGTCCAAAGCTAGGTGTCTTAATTCTATAAAGCTCGGTATACTGGCAATTTTACAGAGTTCCGGTCGTCTCACATACAAAGATATCGATAACATTTGATTTAGTGAAACATGAAATCTCATTAGCTAAGATGAAATATTATAACTTCATCGATTTGTCTATTAAATGGTTTAAATATTATCTATCCAGCAGGCAACAACAGGTGTGTTTAAAAAACATGGCGGATACTAAGATAATTATATCTTTAAAGCCATCAGTTGAAGCTGGAGTACCTCAAGACTCTATATTTGGTCCGTTACTGTTTTCCTTCTATCTAGCCGATATTGTGATAGTAATCAAACATTAGAAGTTCCATTTTTATGCAGACAACACTCAATTATTGATCTCAGGCATACCATGTCTTATTGAAAGTAAAATTAATCTTCTAAATTATGATCTTCGAGCGATTGACAAATGGTGCAAACAGAACGATTAGTAATTAATTCTAACAAGTGTAACTCACAATAGAAATAATCTAAAAACTCTAACTCCCCATAACTTAGGTATAAACATTCTCAATTCTACCATATCTTATTCTAAAGTAGTGACACATCTTCGACTTAATATCGATGACACACTCAATTGGAATGGGGAGGTTTGTACATAATTTGATCTTTGTATCAACTAAGACATTACTTCAATAAAAGCACTTGTGCTAACTTTTCTGCTGCCCCATTTCGATTATTGCAATGCAGTATACGGTTCACTCTTATCAGTCAACAATATGCGCGCGATTCAAAGTGTACAGAATGCAGCTACTCGGTTTGTCTATGGATGTAAGTAATATGAACATGTACTATACTATTTAAACAGTGCGAATCTGGTAAACAGATATAGAAGAAGATACTTGCGTCTCTACTGTTTGCTCTTAAAATAATAAAGAACGGATTATCTATTTAATAAACTAGTTACTTGGTCATCTTATCATTCTTATTTAGTCAGAATTTCTAATTTATTAGACGTTCCCCGTTACCGTTTATCCAAGAATGCTGGTGCTTTCTCTGTTAGTGCTGCCAGGGCGTGGAACTCGTTTCCAAAGAAAATAGCTCACTGTAACACTTCCAATAAATTTAAATCAGAATTGACCGAGTATTTGCTCCAGAAGCAAAAATCAACAAACAGTACTTACGACTCTATTTAAAACGGCAAGAAACCTCTCTACGTATTTTCTTTCCTCATGTTTCTTTTTTAATGTAATATCGAGTATAATTATCTGTTTTTTCTATGATCTTGGTAGTTGTATAATATACCGTATATTGTATAATCGTAAAAGGGCTGTATAATATGTTTCGAATTTTCCTGTTTTTTTTTTAATTTTATTTCAAGTTTGTGTAATACCGGGTGTAATTGGCTACATAATTCTATTACGAAGTTTCACTACTTTTTCTGTATACTACGTAATATTTTGTTTCGGTATGTACTAAATCTTTTGTATTGCTCTGTATTTTCTTGGATTTGGATTAAATGAGGAGCAGTGTATGCTGTACTTCTCCCTAGAATAAAGACTTATTTAATTTAATTCAACTGTGAATTTGAAGTGCAGAACCGCTGAAATCGAAATGTGATTGGTGCATAACTTTCTACGAGTTTTCTACAGCTTTGCAAACCTTTACAAAAGGTTTGTACATCCCTGGTTTCTTAACAATCACATCTACAAGTTCGATAGCTCGGAGAGAGGAATAATCGAATTCGAATTTGAAACAATATTGTGCAAGTATTGTACATTTGATTTTATTAATTTTATTATTTATGTTAAAGGCAGGTTTCTGAGGGATCTCGACCATCATAGACTACTCTTTTATGATCAAGGATGAGGAAGGTACCGACTAGGGATCGAATGTGAATTTAATTACGGGACACTTGGTGACACCGTAAAAAAGTCTAGAACATCTAAATCAGGATGGCCACGAACATATTTCAAACTTGTTTGTTTCCCTTTTAACCTTTCCGAAGTGAGTGAGAGTTAGTAATGCTTAGCCAATACTAAGTTGCTTTATAACGTTTTTGTACGCCTTTTATAAAGTTTGGATACTTCTAGTTGTCAAGGAAATGTAATCAGAAAATACACTTCAGCAATCAAAAATAAATTTTCCCGTTAAAGTACACCTGCTAGGCGAGATTTGAAATCCGATTGCACTGGGAACGAGAGGTGTACTGAATATTTTAAAAATGAAAAAAAAAAAAAAAAAACTGTAAAAATCTCTAAAACAAATTACCTGGATCTTTATAACCAAATTCGACGATTATTCAGTTTTATCGGCAACGGAGAACGAAATTTAAATTGTATATTCTTGGTAAGCAGGGATGCGCAAAACTCGTTGCAAGTTGTAACTGAAGTTATGCACTACTTGAAATTCGAATTCAACGTTTCTGTACTCGAGTGGAATGTGGAGTTTAAAACTGATTTTTTTGTATACTATTCTGAATTGTTAAAGTTGCAGAATAGTATACAAAAATTGTACAAAACTACGCAGTACTTAAAAATGGGTGATTTTGCACTTCAAATTGGTGGCCTTAGAATATCGTTAATTTTAATTAACGAAGATAAAACACAGTTATCACATACACAAATGCCATGCTTCTTCGGACTAGGTGAATAAAAATTGAGGAGTAAGTACAAGTTCCGAAACTGATCCAATTAACATGAGGGTAAGATTAATGTAACGTTTTGTATAAAGTATTGTATACGAAAGAGCGAGGTAATAAAAGTGGAAGCATTTGAAAATGTGAAACTCGATGATAATGGAAAGATCATGCACATAGACGATATGTAATGAAGAAATGCTAAGGAAATTAGGAAACAGAGGAACAATACTTCTGATTATAATGAAGAGGAAAAGCAACTGCTTAGGGACATGGATGTGCAGAGATTTATGCGGAAGAATACAATTGAAAGTGTACTTGAAGGTAAAAAAGGAAAAGGAAGAAGCGGAATACAAATTGTTAACAGGATTTTGAATAAATATTGGATACTACGATAAAATGGAAGAATAAGATTGAAAACAAGAAAGAAGGCTAAATTTTCCTTAAAGGATCGGTCGCTTTAGAAGGAACACTAATGACGGTTATGGCAATCTCCTAGATCATAAAATATTTATATAGATATGGACAGCTGGTAATACAAGTGACCTAAGCAAAGTAGGAAACTGTATGTTGTTCTTTCGAATTCCACTCAGACTGAAACTAGAATGCGGAAAATACCTTAAAAAGTTACGATAGACAGCAGATTGGACTTCGAAGATAAAATATCTATATTTTTATATTTAAAAAAGGGGGATGATTTGAAAGAACCTTTTTCTGTAACTATGAAGAACTGTATAAATAGAGTGGAAAGGTATGTGTAATTTAGTTGAACATCTAATATATCGTATGAGTAAAAAAAATATTTGACTATCTTCTACTCTATCGTCCCCACATTCACAAAGTAACAACCTTAAACGATTTGCGCACCTACATCCTATTTTGAAAAAAAACACTTGATAGCTTCTACTACAATGAGAATAAACAAAAGCAAAGGAAAGCTTTAACTCAATCACCAACTGCAGTTTGGTATCCTCATTTTGCTATTGTTTGTCCTTTTGCTGTGAAATATCATTGTTTCATTAAATACCGCTTTTATAATTCGACAAAACATTACTAATTGCTCTTCTGGAATTTCACTTTTAATAACCGAATCCCATTAGCAACATGTTTTTATGATATCGGGATGCAATTAGTAAACAAGATTTAATCTTTCGATCTTTTTGTCCACCAATGTTCTACTGAATAAATGCCATAGTTATAAAAAAAAGCAATAAGGCTTTAATGGAGAATAGTTTTTAAACAAATTACTGCTTAACCGTAAACCTGTGTTTCATGTTACTGCTTTTCCTTCTATTAGCTGATTGAGGGACATATATTACCCATTATTTTCAATGTAAGCATACAATGCATTCATCGTTTCAACAGAAAGCCACAATTTGTTATTAGCACTGTTGTAACCATAGAGACATTTTTTTAAAATTTTTCACTGAAATCTCAGGTTTAAAGTATATTTTTTTAAAAAAATAACGTAAAGTTTAAATAGCGTTATTTCGTTTATAACTACACCACAATGATTCACATATCATTATCATAAATCACAATGATGATTCAAAATAATATGTAAATTATTTTGTCACACAAAACAACTGTTAGAAAGAAGTTGATGAAACGAAAGATACGTGCTGAACTGATTGATATTCGAACTCAGATGTTGCGTTTGCTGCTGGTCGATTGCTGCACCACTTGTTTACGTCATAGCTATCTTATAATTTTATTATTGTCCACTATACAATACGGTGATTGTTTCATCAACACATGTGCCCAAATTATAGGAGGAAAATAAGGTTAAAACAAGCTATGTAATGGTTTTATTGTAGGCAAAACGAAAGCGCCCTTATATCAATTAAAATTATCTTATAACGTATCCAAAAGAAAGAGTTAAAATCAGAGGGACAAATGAAGGCTACTAAGCGAATGCCGGGGTCTGCCAGTTTCAGAGTGAAAGTCATAGATTTTCCCACCGGTGTCCATGACTATTCCAACGTTGTATGGCTCATCTCTGTCGAACTTATGGCTACTGAAATCTCGTAGGGGTACCAATGGAGAATACTAAGCGATTGAAAAAGGATCTGTCAGTTTTAGAGTCACATTCATTGCTTTCCTCACCGTTGCAGAACACGACGAATCCAACGGTGTATAGACCATCTCTGTCGGACTTGTAGTTTCTGAGATCTAGAAGGGGCAGAAATGGAGAATACCAAGTGACTATTAATAGAAAGGATCTACCAATTTTAGGATCAAAGTTGTAGGTTATTCCAGGGTTTCATACCATTATGAATCCAATGGTGTATGGATTATCTTTGTCACATTCATTGTTTCCTCATCGTTTCTGATCATGACGAATCCAACGGTACCACAAATACGTGAAAACCATTGAGGTACATGTACATCACTTTAAGTCGAAATATGTTGGTTTGGTTTAAATTTTCCCATAAACGCCGAAGACATAGGGAAAAGTCCATTTTTACAATATGGTGGCCGAAGGTACCGATAACAGATAATAAAACATTTAAATACATATTAAAACGATTTAAATATATTTTAATTAGTCTGAGTCGAAATGTGCAGGTTTAGTCGAGATATTCCCAAAAATACCGAAGATGTAGGGAAAATTTCATTTTTCGAGATGGCGGTCGAAAATAGCTCGAATACATGGAAACGCTGAAGTACAATCGCGCGCGTAGAAAATACATTAAAACCAATACATAAATACACGTCGTTCTGAGTCGAAATACGTTTGTTTGGGCGAAATATGCCTTTTGTATGAATCTTAGTCGGCAATATTGGATTCAACGTGGCGACGTTTTGATCATTTAATGTGCTTCTCGTAACCTAATCTTGATAATTTACCATTACGCCAAATTTTGCTTCACTAGCTCTTGTGGTTATCGTAACCAGACTCCCCGGGACTCCGCCCACACGGTACAGATCTACCCCCATACCCCCCAGGGAACTGCGGTCCCATAGGGGAGATTTGCCCCATTTATTGTAACCTACTCTTGGCCGTACACCTTCTTACCAAATTTCGTTTCTCTAGCTTCAGTGATGTGAAAATAGGTTTTGAGCGGCCATTTTCGATTAAAGATGGCGACTTTTTAACGTTTCCTTATATTGTCGTGAGCTTCTTGTACGCCTTCATACAAAATTTTATTTCTCTAGCTCGAACGGCGTGGAAAATGGTTTGGGCGGCAAGTTTGAATCCAAGATGGCGACTTTTTCTAAATGTTGTAATATTTTCCTAAACTATTTGTGATAATATACAGCTTTATGCCAAATTTCGTATCTCTAACTCAAACGGTGTGGAAAATTGATTTTTAGGGTCCGTCATTTTGGATCCATGATGGTGTTTTTGGGGACAATTTGTAATATTTTCGTAACCTACTATTGATGATGTACCTTCATACCATATTTGGTGTTTCTAGCTCCAGCGGTTTAGGATGTGAACTCTACATAGAGATGGAGAATACTAAGCGATTTAAAAGGACCTGCCACTTTTAGAGTCAAACCGACAAGTTTCTCCACCGTTTGCGACCATGACAAATCCAACGGTGTATGGTTCATCTCTTTGTGACCTATACTTACTGAGATCTAGGGTGGGGACAAAGAAACATGCAGATTTGGAATACTAAGCAATTGATAAGAACCTGCCAGTTTTAGAGTTTATTTGATAGGCGATTTCAGGCTTTGAGACTATTATAAATCCAACGGTGTATAGCTCACTTCTGTCGGACTTGTAGTTAGTGAGATCTAGGAGAAGCACAAATGGAGAATACTAAGCGATTCAAAAGAACCTGCCAGTTTCAGAGTCAAACTGATAATTTCCCCCGCCGTTTGAGATCCAATGGTGTATGGTTCATCTCTTTGTGACTTGTGGTTACTGAGATAGAGGGTGGGGGACGAACATACCATGTCAAAATACAAGGGAAAAATGGAGAAAACTAAGTAAATGAAAAGAACCTGTCAGTTTTAGAGTCAAAGTCATATGTTTTCCCACCGTTTCAGACCATGACGAATCCAACGGTGTATGGCTTAACTCTTTAAGACTTGTAGTTGCTGAGAACCAGGATGGGGGGGGGGGGAGGCGGACAGATAGACAAGACAAACCCTTATTCCCTTACTCTCACTGAGGTTCATACGGGTGCGCTAATAATAGTCATTAAAACTATATACGAGGCGTATTTACAAAGGAGGTTTGTTAGGATATTAGAAAGCAACATATGAAGTTATGAAATTAATTTATATAGGAAACTTTTCACACCCTGCGCTACTCTACGACATTCTTAACGTTTTCAATTGAATTGAATTTAAGGCCTTAAATCAATTTTAGCTCAGGCCGGGTGGATGATGATGATGGAGGAAAGCAGGAAGAATGATCAAAGTGGGAGAATTGGGTGCAATGAACAAAGTGAGAGGAAACGAGAGACCCCTGAAACAACCCTATGCACACAATGTTTGTCCACTACAAAGGTCACATGCCACGAGCCGGGATCGAACTGAGGATCGCACGCACCAGAGGTGAGCGCTCTATAACTGAGTCACCACACATAGTCAACCTCATTTATCATAGCTGGTATTTATCATAGCTGGGCAGAAGTTTCTATACTCCCTCTGCACATATCAGAGGCCTGATTCTTGGGCATTCAAAATAAACCCAATTTTCGACAATTCAACTTACCGGTGATAGTTCCACGCAGTAAATTTCGTAAAAGTTTGAGGAACTATAAGGAAAGAGTAGAGACTTTGAAATGTTGGTCAACAGGAACTTTTTTATCTACTCATCAGTACTATTTTTTGTATACTAGTTACTTGAAATAGTCTTCCATTTTGAGCTTTGTGAACGTTATGACGTCTTACATTATGAGCAGAAGACACTTTCTAAGCACGCGTTCACTTTTTGTATACCCACTGCGAACTTTTCAAATTCGGCGATGAGTATATACTTTGTGATATTATTTAGTGGCAAATTCTTAAAGTTCAAAGTTCAAATGGCAGGCGAGATTTTACGGTCCGGAGGCCATTAGAACAATTTAAACACATTTAACAGTTCATTCAAAACGCAGCGATATAGACGCTTCTATGCGCGAATGCAACTTTGTTTACAGATACACCTGGTAATTGAGGCATTGACGGCACCTTAAAGCAACATATAATAAAGTTATGCACCTTGTATTGTTAATGAAAGGAAGAACGGTATTGTCTTTATTTGAGTGTACTAATCTAGTATGCTCCTAGTGTGTCTAAGGTAAAGGAGGAAAATCTAAGTCAGAGTTGTCGGCTCAGAGATTTGAACTTGAATCCTCCTGATTCTGAGGCGAATACGTCTTCGCTGAGCCACAACGTTTCTTGCCAAAAATGTTATTTTCATTTATATATGAATGACAAAAAGTTTCCAAAGTATATATGACTTGCTTTATATATATCTGTAAATTTGTCGTTTTTTTGTAACAGGTAGACATAATTTTCGAGAGTATCTCACCCATTGTGCACTAACTAATGAAAGTTGATACAGAAAAACTGAAAATAGTATTTTGTTTTGAAGTTTTTACAACTTGTTTATTGTTCAAAGGTACGATTTTGGTTTCTATTTCAAAAACCAAAAACACACAGAGGGATTAAGGATAAATCTACAATACTTTCGGAAGTAATATTTTTTAGTGATTCTAATAAGAAATGCTTATATGAAAATCTGTCCGATACTGTCGTTAGAAATGTCAATAACGCATAATGCATAATGCAACACAATGATATAATATTTTAAAGACTACACGTAATTATACAATATTTTAACCACTTGGTTCCCGAAACTCAGCGTGATGTTACTTGATTCAGGTAATAGCATGCTTGATGCATGTGATCAGTTTTTCTCGTGTATTTTATTTCTTCAGGAACACCACAATTTTTTGAACCAACACCACAAAGAGGAAGCTCACGATGATCCGGAGAACTCTGTGAGCAGTACCAATCCACCGATCAGTATGAACTGAGCCATATTTTGAGTGCAATGAGGAGAGTGCTGAGTTGACAGAGGGAAGCCAATGCGAATTTCGTTGAATATCGTGATGAGTCCCATCAAACAACTCTTTAGTTTCTCACGCGTTTTGAGAAGAACATTAATTAAAGACTAACTTTAACTTTTAGATGAAATTTTCCAAATTTTTCTATATTCGCACTATCATTTTGTTATCTTTTGATTTATTGGTGAGTTAAGGTAAAGGACCAAATTTCTGGTACAAATAACAATAATGGAGACGTATATAGGAAGAGGAAGGAAAGCGGAATAAAAATCAGCGAGGGTCTCTTTTCAATATACAATTCCGGTATTATTCTGGTGTGACTGAGGAAAAACACTGAAAAATCTTAAGTCAGGACAGCCGGCCGCTGAGATCGAACCTTATGAATGTCAAGCCAACGCTTTATCAAGTTAGGTATGGCCACGACCTTTTAATATTATATAGTTATATCTTGTTACATTATTAATATTTTATTAATGAGGCATTAAACCAGGCACTGACAACCCAATGGGATGATTTTGTTAACTCCTAATATTTACCGGATCGTTACAAATTACCTTCCGAAAACTAAATTTTATTTTAATGAACCTTTCTTAATTATGACGAAATATTAATTTTATTTAACATTTGACAGGAGTCAATTTTGGGTTCCAAGTTGGAAACCTTGTATCCCGAAAACAAAGCGGAATCATACACCTGTTTACATGTACTTTTTTCATTGTTTTACTGTCAGGAATTCGTCTGTGAAATCTGTTCCACATATTAAGACACACTCTGTATATATACACCTCAGTAATCACAGACTTTTGATGCCAGTAAAAATACCTCACGGGGAGAGGGGAGGATCGAAAGCGGAAATTTGAGTCGTTACTGATATCCAGCGTATCTCCGTAATCGTTACACCAACAGCAACAAACTTCCTGTTCTCCGAGTTATTTACATTTCTACGCTAAAACTACTAGCTGTCCTATAATTTTGAGTTTCATGCAATTGTACGTGCGTTTGGCTTTCGTGTTTTTACCACTGATCTGTGAGAAGGTTGATTCCAGAAAAACATGTTTGCTCTAAAAGTTTCATACACTTTTACGAAATGTGTACTTTTACTTGTTCAGGAGTAATAATGGCTAAGCTATAAGCTCTATTAACCTGTCTAGTTCGAAATTCATTGGCGCGTCGAGGTTTAACATTTTTTGTGGTTTACTAAACTTAGATGCTAGAAGCAGCTTGAGACTTTTATTTGTCAAAGAAGCTTCGTGGTAAAACGAAAACTTTGTCAAAGTAATTGTTATACCTCACCATTTTATTCTGCTACTATGGGCGAACTAAGTAAAATAACTATGTTTTAATGATAGTTTGTTATGTTTATTCCCCAGTCATTCAAAGTTTTAACACTTGACTTAATCGAGGTTCTTCAGAGCCCTGTATCCAAGGATGTTGCACCTGAATTAGTTTGAGGGGTACCTTTTAAATGTCTTTAACAGTCGCGTACCAAAACGGGGGCTGTTTGTTTGTTATTCGTTTCTGTACCTCTCAGAGTTATGATTTCAGATGGCAAAGGAGCTACATTAAGTAAGAAGATTGTCCATATATGGTAGGTAACATATCTTAGAAGATAACGTACTTAAATTTCACTCATTAAATTAATTGTTATTTTGTTCTTTTTATTTGCGCTTGTTTTCATGTAACAAGTAAATCTCCTCAGACACACGGCCAAGGAAGACGATATTGCCGTTAGGAAGTGTCCAAGTGTTGTTTGCAAAAATGTGTTGAAGTTCCTGAAATAAACAAATTATGTGTAATAATTCATTTGCAAATAAGAATTGATTTAGTGTATTTCTATACATATTCTAGTATAAATTCTACATTCATGTAATGTAAGTTAGAGTAATTATTTATCAACTGTTATTATAGAAAAGAGAACAGTTGCGCATCTAGGATTTTCATGGGCAGGGGAGATAGGTGGAATAGACCAGGAATATTTTTCCGCTATGTGAATGTTTACTATCAATCTATAATGTTTGACGTCATACTGCTTATTTTTATCATGAATTTTGACACAGTTATCCCCCTCCCAAATTAATATTTGTAGATAAATTCGGTTGTTTCAGAAAACATTAAAAAAAAATGTTTAAAAAAAAAGTTGAAATAATGCTATAAAGCAAAGCATTTATCTTAGAGGGCGTGCCTCGTGCCTTTCTCTGGATTCGCCACTGATAGACAAATTAGGTCGTCTCGGAAACGAATCGAAACATTTTCTTGAATAAATTGTTTTAATAATGCTACAAAAATAAAGCATTTTCCATTGACGGGGCGTGCCCATATCTGGCTACGCCACTGAAAGAACGTAAAATACATATTTTGTCTTATATACTTCAAAGATATTCAATTGCACACATATTGTCTGATTTCTTAGTCGTAAGGCTGACTACAACTATCAGAGATTTGGGGTCCGGAGCAGTGTTTATCGGTGCAAACTTAGCATTGGTATGCGACTGTTAAAAAGGTCATGGGCATTGGGTAAGTGGAAAGCTATGTAAAAGAAGGGCTAGTTTTTGACGATACTCGAAAAGCTTCTGCAAAATATCATAGTGCAAACAGTGTGATAATATTAGAAGTAAGAAAGAAACAATAAGTTTCACATTTTTTTTATTTTTTTATTATTTTTCTTGTATTGTTGCTTCTCTTTGTCCTAATTCTTTTGATAATACTTGTTAATAATGGGTGAGTACTTTACTATGAATACTAACAAAAGAATTAAAGAACCATCATTTATAAAGAATTATTTAACTATCTAATTTTATTGCCATTCTTATGCTTGTGATTTTGGGTTTGTGAAAAAATATATAGTTAAATCTAATTTTAAAACCCCCAATTTTACGGGATAACCTTGAGTATTAACATAAATGTGTATATGGTGTCTTCAGATCACACATGTTACATGTTCTTTTAAAATAAAAATCGAGTTACACAAAAATTGAGGTAGTTCAGAAGCATATCTTTCTACTGCACAATTATCACTTGTGCATTTCAACACAAGGAAAATTTATAGCAAGAATACAAATGTCATTTGTCCAATGAACTGAAAGCAATAGTGCACAATTATCATAAGTCCGGATATGAGACATTTGTACATGAATAATATCTTGTGATAGTAAGGCAATGGCTATTTGTGTACTATACTACTCTTTTGCTGCTCCAGTAATTTTGAAGTTTATGTTTCAACTTACCAGCTGCGTTTTAAACTTTACTAGAATCAGTAGCTTCTTTCTTCTGATAGATAATTCGGTAATCATAGGCATAATTATAGACCAGAAAGTTGCAGTCACAGATATCAGTGTCCTAATAAATTAAAGTATCTACACTTGAAACTTATGCTATTGCTGATGAAAACACACCTTCAACAAGTTATGAAGCAAATGAAATTTTTGATGTGAGTGACATTTCTCAAGACACTACAGTCAACTCTGATTAGGATCCTGAAGGCGAAAATAGTATCTTCTTAACCCTCTTCTATTGAGTCTAGAGGGTGTTCACAGCCAGAGAAATGGAAAAGAAATGTTGGTAATGCTCGTGCCTCGTGCAATATGAGACAAGATAAACTGTCGTCCTGCAAGAAAATAAACTACTGGAAGTCGACTGCCGTAAGTGTTGTTTTCAGTGCTGACGTATTACAGCAGAACAAAATGATATGTTCTGATTATTATCAGTTGGACGATACAAACAGGCACAACGATTTCATTTGTGCATCTGTAACTGAAACTATTGTTGTTCGAAAGATTAAAAAAATCGAAAAAAAAATCAGAAGTAGAAGAGTTGTTTATTTATTATTGACGGTAAAAGGGTGCGTGCTTGCAGAAAGTTTTATCTTGCTACACTGCAAACAAGTAAACGACTAGAATACTGGGTTCTTGCGTGAAAAAATGAGCGGTGGTACTTACAGCGGTGGGGATCAGAGGTTTGGAGCAAAACCACGAAACAAAATCTCTGAAGAGAGGCTGCAACATGTGCCAAACTACGTAAACAGTTTCCCATCAATCGAATCTCACTATTGTAAATGGAATTCGACCCAACAATATTTGTTTTTGGAGTTGAACCTGTCAACACTTTACAACCTCTACAAATAAGACTATTGTGTGAGAAACAAGATTGGTTCTCTTAAAGATCATACATACAGAGCCGTGTCCCATTCGGAACATCAATCGGCTTAAGTAACGAATCCAAGCAGAAACAGAGTTCAAGACACTGCAGGTTTGTCAAACCCGTGGCTGTTCAAAGGCATTGTAGTTGCTTTAATCAACAATCTTCCTCAGTAGCACACAAACGTTGAAAATACGTGGATTAAATGTTAGTATCGAAACTTATGTTAACGTTGTAAATGTACCGAAATATCCGCCTGTTTATTCGACATTGAATAATGGTTGAGAAAAAACGATGAAGAAACGGGTTTAGTTGGCCAAATCAAAGCATGAATGCTGTCTATTGGTATACACACATTTAGTTTCATTTGATCCGTTGCTTTTCTTATAATATACGGTATTAATTTTCCAACAGTAAATAATCCCAGCGGTTCTGTGGGGTTCGAACACATGAACGTTCTACACTTCTCGTTAATAGTTCGTCGTTTTATCCCCTCATTCATGGATCCACGTTGCGAGTTCGCTGCTCTTTCACGGTATCTGTATTAACAGGCAGTCTAGAATGGAGTTACTATACGTTGTTGACCATCATGTACGAATACAAAAAATAATTAAAAAGGATTTTAAAAAACACATTTTTTTATGATGGACTAAAAAGCAAAAAATAATAAATTGAATTAATCTTATGAATCGGAAAATAAAAGCGTGGGTGCTCTTAGATATAATGATTTTATGATAAAGTAAGCACGAGCACCCACGCTTTTATTTTCCGATTCATAAGGTTAATTCAATTTGTTACTTTTTATTCCATCTTTAAAAAGCGTGTTTTTTAAAAACATTTTTTAAATTAATTTTTTATGTATAATAAATGAATATTAAACTCCCTGAGAGATAGACAACCCAAATTTCACAAAATCGTTGCGGCATTGCGTGCATTTAAGGATAATTTCGAATTATTTTAATTAATTAATTAATTACAGTTAACTGGATTATTTAGCGTATATCTAATGATTGAATATTGTATTATCATCAGAAGCAAGCAAGTGTACAAAATTTCAGAAATCTGATGATGGGAAGCTAGTTTAAAATCGATTGCAAAATTTGTACCGAACGGACAGACAAGAAAGTGGGTTAATAAAAAGTGTTAAAAATGAAGAATACTTTCCTACTTTCTTTCTTATGCACAGTTTTTCTTGTTTAATACTTTGATCATAGCTGCACTATTAAATTTGTATTTCTCAATAAGTGTAATATGTCGCCTTAGAAAACGCACATAAAGAGAAATCTATGTCATACACTGCAAAAAATAGCTGTGTTAATTCAACACAATGCGGTGTCCCAGCGTGACTACCACTTTTGTGTGTTAAATCAACAGAACGCACGGTGTTGATTTCGGTACTGTGAAAAAAAAGTTACGGCTGCAGTGAGATTTGAACATGGGTTGCTCAGTTAGAAATCGAGCGCCTTACCGACGTGGCTAAATCGTCAGACAGAATAGTCACTAGATGCAAACGATATTTACGGAACAACATTTGAATTAAACGACTACACTATAGATTTAAACAGTGAACGGGATCATATATATCTTGCTGAACCCCCAAAACAAACTAAGTTACTTGCATGACTTATCCCTTGGTTTAATCAGTTCCTATTTGTCAATTGAGAACCAGAATTCCCATTCATTGAGAATATTCTATTTCTATGAAAGCAAGCAAGATGGCGACAGCCAAACACTTCAAGAGCATTACTGCTTATCGTAACAACATGTCAAATGCTGCGCTTACTTTCATAGAAATGGAACATATTCTCATTAAATGGGGATTGTGATCACTAATTGACCAATGGAAAAGTGATTAAATCGTGGCATAAATCGTGAGAGTAACTTTGTTTGTGTTTGGGGTTCAGCAACATTTTTTTATCCTCTATATTGTTTCAATCTAGTGCTTTTTCTGTCTCACGATTTAGTAAAGTCGGTAAGACGCTCGACTTTTAACTGAGCAACCCATGTTCAAGTCTAGCTGCAGCCGTATTTTTTTCTCCAAGTACCAAAATCAACACCGTGCGTTGTGTTGATTTAACACACAAAAGTGGTAGTCACGCTGGGACACCGCATTGTGTTGAATTAACACAGCTATTTTTTACTGTGTAGTTTAACACCCTATTAACGAAATTAAATGTTCCTTGAAATATAGTTTAAAATTCAATGTTTTCAACATGCAAATGAGAACATGAAAAATGTAGTTAATTTCATTGTATTTGCTTTTAATTATAATGTTCAAGCAATTAAATTAGAAATAGAAATATGAAACCAAATCTAGGACATAATATGAATGATAGTTGAAAGTGTGTCGTATCAACGAAATTCTATCTTCGTTGAAATATGTTTTAAAATTCAATCGGTTTTCAGCGTGCACTTGGGAACATAAAATTTAGTTTGTGTCATTCAATTAGTTTTTAATTATACCTTTTTGACATAACATTAGTAAGGAACATATTAAAGAAAAGCTAGACCATAGTTGAAAATAACATATTGAATACATGTTATAAACTTTGGTAAAATTTATTTTTATATGGGCTAGTCTAGTAACTTTGGACTTCGGCCCGCCACGATTCACCCCTTAGCTACTAAAATCCACATCCATGCCCCTGCTGGGACTCGAACCCGGGATCTTCGAGTCGTTGGCCTACCCACGTAGATCGCACGGCTACCCGTCCGGCTAATACACGCTGTATTAACGCCTTATCAAGGCAATGACGTGTTTGTTGAAATATGGTTTAAAACTCAACGTAATTGATATCAACCGATGACGGTTAATCAGCGAAATGAACCTAAAATCAACGTTGAAAACACGTATGTATGCTACTGAGGTTTACAGTTCAAAACTGCCAATTTTGGAGGCGAAGAAGTGGTACATTCTGTGCTTTAGGAGAAGATAATTCCAAGTGATTACTTAGCTTTTTATGAGTGTCTTCCTTCAAGTTCTGGTATTATATACCGATTACCAGAACCAAGTCTCGAAGAAAGAGACATGCTTGAATGAATGCAGCATAGACCTCATAATAGAATATGACGTCTATGTCAGAGCTACCTAGCGGATGAATTGAAAATCACGTGCTCTGAACAAAACCTCATTAGTTTTACTGCAGCCAGAAAAGGGGAAGCGTGCTAAGTTTATCTATTATGAAAGCAGTTCGAAAAACTTTAATCAAAAGACGAATTGAGATATTAAATGTTATTTTTCTCGCGCTGTTACTTACAAAAACGACTTTTGGAGTGTTTTTTTTCTAAGTTTAAGAAGTACAGTCTAAAGCATTCAGAGTTGCGTGTGCTGTAATCTTACAAGGAAAGGTCACGGTGGGGATACGACCAAAGCCGAATGAGACATAAAGCAGCTGAAAGACTGTGCATAGAGAAATAGAACACCAAAATTATATGTGCAATGGCCCAGAGGGAAAGGAGATAGGGGGCACGGAAGTTAGAAGTGCGAACAAATTATAGTATACCGGGTACATGAGATAATCTCAAATAACTTTTGAACCCAAAAAGACAAATTTGCCAAACTTGGTACGAAAAAAGTACATCAAGAGGAAACGCCTAAAACATATTATGCATTACCACAGAATGAACAGTGTTGCCAGTCCAATAGAAAGTTTTATTTTTTTTCAAATGGCACTACGTCAGTTTATTACATATTTCAAAACTACCTGTAAAGGGAAAACGTTTAATATCAAACACATTTGCCAGGGTTACAAACGAAGATAGCTACAGCATTGCAAACCTCCAAATTTTGGGGGCTTCCACAATACTAATAACGCAAACAAGGCAGTTGAGCAAACCTATATGTAAAGTATATATTAGTGTTGGATATAAGGGGCAAAATGGTGGCGCATCACGGATACTTGCAATCAACAGCATTAGAGGTTGAAATTGTGAAAATGTCGTAAATGATAGACCTCTAAAAAAAGTCCCAACATAAGTATAATTTCTAAAAATGGAAATCAAATCCATTTGATATTACCATCGAAATGCGTTTACGTGACTCTGATATCTCAACGCAGTCCGGAGAGAAAAAAATCGGGTTTAGAATTTGCAGCACTGTTCCCCGTAAAACCCACGTTCGATAAATATATTCAGTGTTTCAAACTGTAAACCCGACATTTTTCTTTTTTTTTGCTCTGCAGACTGCGTTGAGATATCAGGATCATGTAAACGCATTTCGATGCTTATATCAAATGGGTTTGATTTTCCCTTTACATGTAGTTTTGAAATATGTAATAAGCTGACGCAGTGCCGTTTGAAGAAAACAAAACTTTCTATTAAATTAGCAACACTGTTCATTCTGTGGTAATGCATAGTATGTTTTAGGCATTTCCTCTTGGTGTACTTTCTTGGTACCAAGTTTGCCTAATTTTTCTTCGTTGGTTCAAAAGCTATTGGAGATTATCGCATGTTCCCGGTAAACTGTAATTTGTTCGCACTTCTAACTTCCGTGTCCCCTATCTCCTTTCCCTCTGGGCCATTGCACATATAATTTTGGTGTTCTACTTCTCTATGCACGGTCTTTCAGCTGCTTTATGTCTCATTCGGCTTTGCTCATATCAGATCGTGACATTTCCCTGTTAGTATAAAACAAAATGTGTTTACTCAAATATGTTTAATTTTCATTTTATTAGTTAGATTTTATACTTACATGTTACATGGTGCTGTCGATTATATGTCTGGCATAAATATCACATATCACATAAGTGGCAATTTTGCTGAAACTACAATACATATTGGAAAAAAATAAGTTTGTGAAGAAGGAAGGAAGAACACTTTCTAATCTCAAAGTTTCAATTTTTTAATATAACTCCCTGAATTTTAATGAAAGTTCCAATTTTCATATTTCTCCCCTGTAAAATTACAAAAAAATGGACATGTGATAATTGTGCTCTCAAGACGCGATATACCGAGCGGCTGTAGCTCAGTGGTAGAGACTTCGCTTAGAATTCTAGAGGTCGTGGGCACAATCCAAGAGGCCGACCATCCTGACTAAGGCTTTCCACGGATTTTCATCAGTCACACTAGGCAAACGCCGGGATAGTACTTTGAAATTAGGCCCTGGCCGACGCCTTCCCACATACTTTCCCTTCCTCTATTCTGGCCTGTTTAGATGCCTAAAGACCATAAAGAAAATTCAAAATAAAAATGTATATAAGCCGGATTATGAAAGATAACTAAGGGAGTAATACTTTTCTTCTTTTCAACATTCAATCCAGTCGAAAAATTTATGGAAATATGTGGCCACTGGAGTCAGCAAAGCTTTCAACTTTGTCTGTAACTCTCACCCCTGTGAGGGATTTTACTGCCATTCTACCTTTTTTCTACTGAGAATAGTATATATTAATTAGAAAATCTAGGATACCAAAGCAATATGATTTACGCTTGTAAACGAATTTTTAAAATCTTATACCTAGGTTATTTGAGGAGGCGAAATGCAAAAGCGAACAAGTGCATCAAATCTGAATTTCCACAATCAACAGAAAATGAATCTTAGACATGCATGAATGTAAAATTGAAACAAAATCTTAAATATATTTCTCTTCATTGTGAGATCAAAAGGGTGTTTTGTCTGAAAATAAGTATGCATATAAAAGAATCCTTAATTTTATTTAAATATGAACGTACTCTCTCTTGCAAGACCTACATGGATATTTTAGGGGTTGTTTTCAGCTTTCGTTTACTACTCTTCTACATAAAATGATTCCCTAAATGTACAATGGCTTAACTGAGGTATATAGATGAGAGAAACGACCACAAACTTGTAAAATGGTAAGCCTAGGTGCGGCAATGAATTTCGTACACGACGGGTTAATAGCGGTGGTAGCTTAGCCAGAATTAGTGCTAAAGAAGTTAAAGAGAGTATATATTTTCTGAAAGCTTATGAAATGCTCTAAACCTTTTAAAGGAAACATTTCTTTTTAATTCTGCGTTTAATAAAATTTGTAGGAAAAAAAAAAACAAGTGCAAGAACACCTATGTAAAACTCGAATGAACAGATCAAAGCTATTTTTAGAGTAAAAGTGCACTTAAGTAGCATTGGAAACACGAATGAGACAACAAATAAAAACTGTTTTTTGTTCTATATCTAAGGGCTATGGAGATACAAAAGATAACAGAAACAGGCTAAATTTCGGCTTTCTCCTCCTCTCAGCCTGAGATACGGTTTCTTGCACTCAGCATTTTCGTCACTACTGAGGAATACATATTAAAATAGCATACGTCAAATTCTCACAGAATTTACCATTAGAAGCGAATTTTTAAAGTTTGATGCGTAGACTATCAAGGTACTTCCAGGAATATTGCATTTGATCGACCACAGCCGCTGCCCATCGTCACTGAGGTTTTACAGGGATTTCCTCACTCACATCAGCCAAATGTCGGGATGGTATTCTCAAAACCTTAACCGACTCCTTCTCGTATCCTTTTCCCTACCCTATCCCAACCTAAAACATGGATGCCTAAAGATCATAAATATTTTTTTCCGGGTGTGCTACAGATTCTTCCTGAAAATTCTTTTAAAAAAAAGAAGAAAAAAAACCCTACATCACTGGACTTCTGTCCACGAAGCAAAGGGTTGGAATTGCGCTTGGGGTATGGATGTTTCTGGATATTTAAAGCATTGCGCTCATGTTATCGAGGCAGACAGAAGTCAATAATTAGGTTCAAACATAATAAACAGTCTACATTAGTTTCATTTGTGTAAGAAAATAGAGAAACAGTTTTGAAATCAAAGCCGAATTTGAAAAACACGAAAATCTGGGTTTGGAATGAAAAAATCTCAAACCAGGGTTGAAACAAAACCGAAAACCGGTTTCTGAAAGAAAATCGAATTATCGGTGTCTCTGAATTTCAGATGTTTGTATGACCAGTTTCCAAATTTCCCAAAATAACGAGTGTTTCCATTTCTACAAGGCATCTATGAGCTTCAGCCATCTAATGCACTAACATTCTTTGACGATATATATAATGTGAACAGGGGCAGAAGAAATAAAGCGTAAAATATCAGCTCGAGGAACTCAGGTGGCGCCACTGAATTAGAGTAGCTAGCGTGAGCAAGAATTGAACCAGCACCGCATGCTCAGTGATGGTTCCAAAGGCATCTGGAGGCTAAGGAGGCTGGGTAAAGAAAATTTAGTATTTCCGGATGTTCCTTTTCCAAAAGATTCTTCATATTTTTTCTCCTTCCTCCACACAGAGTAATCTTATTCCTCTCCATAAGCAGATATATTTAGTTGAGGAAGAGAGATGGACTTTTTTTTAGCCTTGATGATCCCATAATTCACTTTGCGTTTACTTTTATTTTTTAAAGCTAAAAACCTTGTAGGTTATTTATTTCTCTAGACACCGGGTATTTCAAAACCCCCAAATCCATTCTTTTATAATTTATATTTCTTGACCTATCTTCTTCTTTTGGAAATTAAATGCATAAAAGATGTAATGTCTTACATAATATATGACATAACGAGGTTGGTAATGCTCTTGAAGATTTCCACATCTAAATGCGGTAGGGAAATAGCCTTTTCATACTTCTCTGAAGAACATTGTGTCGACAGGAAAATAACAAAAAAACAGCCAGTTAACTTATTAACGTCATTATTATTATTAGCATTATTAGCAAAATTATCGAATTAAAAAAAAAATTATTTAATCCACATTTTTAGCCCATTAGATAACGTTATAGCTTTCAGTGCGAGGGCTTCTGATTTCAATTCACAATGTGCTTTTCCAGTGCCTTTTGACCTACGAGCTGGCAAACTTATTTAATTAAGTTCTCGCGGAGTCCGGCCTCAATAACCACGTGACACCATCTGTTAAAGAAGGTCGCGTGGCAGCTTTTCTATACAGGCCCCTGAACGAAGGAGTTTAAATTTATTTCATTTCTCTTTAGAGGCTAGATACGAATATATTGCTTATACCCATTACAATTAGCAGGATCACGTCCGTCAGCAAAGAGAATTCTTAAAAAAAAAAAAAAAAAAAAAAAAAAAAAAAAAAAAAAAAAAAAAACCGGCCAGGATCTGAATCTAGGTACAACCTTGCTACGTTTTATGAATCTGAGGAAGGACATGGTAAATATCAGTCAAAATGGCGTCAGCAGGTCTCAAACCATGGTTGTTCTCCCGTGTTTTTATGAAATCTGAGACATTACTACTAGAGCTACTAGATAGAGTCTATTGTTTCAATATAGTAACTATAATATACAATACCAAGAAAATGATTTCTTTACTGTAAATATAAGTGAAGAGAGTGTAATATGAACAGTCCTGACAATCGACCGGTCTAGAAGGATAATATTATCTGATATTAAAAATTTCTGTTCACAAATATGTTCATTGATTTCGCGTAAATCTTTCCATTTTTAACCACACTGGGCAGAGACTTTGAAGTTGTTTGGGAAGAATTACTTGAACAAAAGACGGAAAATATATTAATTTCTTATCTCGAAAATGGGAGTTGTTAAATTCCGCTTTTATCTACGTAATCCTTTTGCCACGAAACACTTTTTTAATATACATCAGTAACTTCCAAGTATCTTTTAAGGAAAATACATGAGTTGATAATATTACTCAACAAACAGGCAGTGGAGCTTACAGTGAGTGGCATGTATTTTAATGTTTGTAAAATATAATCCTTGTTAGGGAACTCAAAGAAGCTACATTCGTGTGAAAGACAAGACCCCTTTTTCTCTGAAGTAAGCAGCGAAACAGTTTTAGGCACAGATTAATAGCTAAATACTTTACATTCAAGTTTGGATATTATGGTACAAAACATGGGTTCTGTGTTAAAGAAATGAAAGAAGATTCGGACTCGAAATGTGGATGTGAAGGAGAAATGACGAATCACTGACGCGTACGTAATAAACCGGATAGTAAATGTATGGGAATACACGAGATTAAAAAGAACAGGAGGAAATAATAGTGAAGCCTTGTTCGTGTACAAAATGTATGTTGAAAGTCGAAATTGAATGTATGGTTGAAAAACCGAAGAATCTGTGTATGCTATGAGATGAATGTTTGCTGAGCTCCTTACTAACATGGGTAACTAAGTAAGTACACTGTGAAAAGTGGAAACACGAAATAGATGAAAGTTACTCCGCTTTATGGAGAAACAAAAGTCGAAAATTGGCGTTTTGTTGTATTTACTCTTAAATGTGGATATTATGTAAGCCCTTTAGTGGAAAGACTGGTAGCCTTAACTCCATTTTAAAGTTTAACACTTTCTTTGTAATGGCTTAACGTTAACTGAAAATTGGCTGAAACTGGCCAAAGTGTTTCGTCGGTGAACGTTCAACTTATTTTACGCTTAAAACACGGCCATTTTCTGATCGAAGTGTAAGCTAAACTGGCCGTTTTGAGGTTACGTACTTTTGTGGATGAAGTTTAAGCCTTGGTTGGCTATTTTATAATCCAATAACAGGAATAAAGTAACTTGCTTGTCACTGAACGCCCCACCATTTTGAGTGTTTATGTTGCTTTTACACTGAACAGTAAACAGTTGACTGGTGAATCGAGAACGACATGACTGCATTGGCGGAAATAGGAATTAAGTTGGGTATAAATGTTTACACAGTAGCAAACGTATCTTTCCCTTTTTTTCTCCAGACATTCCTCGTAGAAAAATCTACAACATGTTAATCATTAAAATCCTGAATATAATTCGGAAAGCCATAAGCACCAACTTCCTTCGTAGCTAAGTGGCGAGAGCATCTGATCAGTGTGCTAGTGGACCCTGGATCGAAACCCGACCACCTGAACTTTTTTCTTTTCTTATTAAAAAAAATAATTTAAATTTTAAAGGAACATTACATTTTCTTCTTTTCTACTTTCAAAACATGCTCTGCTTCAATGAAATACGTTGAAAAATACATATGTCCGCATTTTGAAATTTTACAGAGAGTAAAACGTTCAACCGAAAACTGGCTGAATGTAGGTTAATCCAAATAGTGGAGGCAGCTCAGCTGCCTCCATTTTTTGGATGAACGTCGTGTCTTCAATTTTTACAGTGTAGGTACCAGCTGATTGTTGTAACATAGTCATGGGCTATATCCCTAGCATTTCCGGGGGGGGGGGGGGGGATCCGAGTCCCACAATTTTTTATTTTCTTTTAACATTTCCAGTTCGACAAAAAATTAAAAAAAAAATATTATCAGGCTTCAACCCATTGGTAATACAACGTACTTGCTTTATTTTTAATGTTTGTCTTATTTCAATTATTATTTAAATAATGCGTTGTGGGCCTAGCTGTACTAAGGTGATATTAATCTGATTGATTGTGTTTTTTTATAGAAAGAAGTAAAATAAATATGTCGTAGTTACTAACATAAATAATTATTTTTCTCACTTACACAACTGTATAGATATAGTTGGCAGCACTGTACTTAGACACATCGTAATAAAATAGAAGCACTATGTGATGTCTTAGACACCCAAAGTTCATATCAGACAGTATAAAATAGTTTCCGTGAGAAATAATGACATTTTCCTTGTGAGCCTCAGAGGCCCCCCTTGATAATTAATGCGACCCAAAATACCTTAGTAATTCTAGGGTTATTGATTGGTGCACTTATACCTACTTCGAGTTCAGAAATAATTACGGACAAATAGTTTGGTTATTCTGTAATACTTATGAAGGATGGTACTTCGAAAGATAAATGTGAAGACAACGTCAAAAGTTGGTGCCCAGTTGTAAAAAATTTTCCGAATAACTTTGGCATGGATAAATCACTTCGAGTACAGTTTTCTGTAATTTACAGAAAGCCATATTTTCTTTAAGGTGTAGGACATCGTGCTTAAATTGGTCTACCCATTCCAAAGTTATTGGGAGAAGCCAGTTTGTGACTGATACAAATTTTTGCCGCTGACTGTACATTTGAGAAATTAAATCTAAAATAAGTAGAATATTGGGAGGGAGTATTCCTGTAAATTATGGGTATATATGCCGCTTATGAGTACAAAGAAAATTTAATTCAAATCTCTGGGTAATTATGCTGATTATTTTGAATATACTTGTGTGATTTTTTTTATTGAGAATATATTGCTGATTATAAAGATATTTTATGAATACGCTGCTGTGCATGGAATCCTAAGGAAGTTTGAATGCCTATTAAAGAAAGATGTGGAATTTGGAAGTCGAAATGTGGATCTATTATTCCCTTAAATACAATATTGTATGATTATTATAGAAAGATTTAACCTTGCTCTTTTATTCGCAGTAGGGATATCCAAGCCGATTGGTTGATATAAGATTTTAAACCTTAGTAACATTCACCAAAATTTCAGAGTGATTTGCTAGACCCATTTAAAAAATTCTGGCAGAGTAATTGAATTATATATTTTGAAATATCTGTCAGTTAAACAAAAGATGATTTAAGAAAACACTTCCACCTACTAATTGAGTGATTTATTTACAATTAGAAACACATATTTTACATTTTCTAAACACCTGCACAGCACCGAAGTTGAAGTCAAGTAAAAACTACATGCAAAATCGCATTCTTCCTGAAAGTAGCGTCTTTGTACATATTATTTATACTTTGTGAGTAGAAAATTATCACAAAGAAAATGTTTTCAAGCAAAGAGTTATAAGAAACAATGACACTTCAAAGTTAGAAAATATTTATTATGCGATTTTATCATGTCAACGTCATGAAAAACGTATGGCCATGAAGACCACAAGAAAAGAACGTGCTTTGTTATTTCTTGACAAAATCTAAGAGTGATATATCTAAGAGTTAGCTCTTTCAAGGGCCTTTCTAACAAGCTATCATACATGAAGATGACATGCGTAGTCCGTCTGCTACAAGAAAATCATTGTTTGATGTGCCGGTATATGCAATGCTAATTCTGGACCTTTAAGACGCTTTCCTGAAAAATCAATAAAATGGACAAAACATGTTCTTTTCCTGTGGTTTATAGATAATAATGGTCACTTGAAACGTTTGGTTTTCAAAAAGGACTTAATTTATACCTGAACACACATACACGATTTAAAAAATGAAGCATTCTAGTGTGTAAGTGGAAATAAGAGTTTGAGTGTGTAATTTTTCACTAAATGTAAATTTTGTATTATCGTTTTCCTAACAACCATAACCATAGACTTTCTGAAATGTGATAACTCGAAATTGAACCTTTTGATTTAACGAAATTTGTATTTAAAATTCCACTCAAATACTTTGGTTCAATTGTAAAGGCTCCAACATAAAAAAGAATACAAACTGTCAACAAAAATAACTGATAGTAACAAGGAGCCACAGTATCTAAACGATCCTCAGAGGAACAACTGCTATACCGACTGTGAACCAAGAGTTAGTTACACCGCCAAAATCATCTCGGCGCAAGGAACATCATAACGCTTCAGCCCGCTTAAGCGACTTTCAACCTGAAGAACAATACTAATGTCGTTAGTTGAATATTTCTTAAGTTAACTTATGATTTCTTAATCTAATGTATCAGCATGTGCTTGTTTTGCCGCATAAAAATCCATACCTAAATATCAACATTTGTTTATTTGATTGTTAACCTTCACACTTATTCTAGACATTATTATTTCATAATTCATTAATATATTTACATGCGTCACTTGATCTTGAGAATGCTATGTCACTTGCTTTGACAACAGGAAGGGTTTGGTTTTCAGAAAAAAAATGATACCAGATGTGTAAATATAGATATGAAACCGGAATTTGTGCATAGACGGCGTTAGCTGTCACTGTGGTTACCGTAAAACTGCGTCCTTGGCGCCACGTGCTTGTTTTGACTCCTGATAACGATTTGCAACTCACAACCAGACACGTTTCATGTCATAGTGTAGTGTTTAATAGCGTTGAACATTGCGCAATTTGTACCTACAAACTACGATGTGCGACAGCATTGATTTTTTGTTACAATTTGAAGAAAACTGCTGCAGAATCGCATCGCATGCTTGTCGAAGATTACGGTGATCATGCTCTTGGTAAGTCACAGTGCTATGAGTGGTTTACAAAATTTAAAAGTGGCGATTTTGACGTGAGAAACGAAGAACGTGGAAGACCACCGAAAAAGTTTGCTGACAGCGAATTCCAAGCTTTGTTGGATGAGGATGACGCTCAAACGCAACAACAACTCGCGGATCAATGAAATGTGACACGAGAAGCAGTTTCCATACGTTTAAAAGCCATGGGCAAGATTCAGAAGGTGGGAAAATGGGTTCCACATGCATTGACTAAACGACAGCAGGAAAACCAAAAAACCACTTGCGCAATTCTGGTCACCAGGTACAAAAGAAAATGATTTCCCCATCGAATTGTGACTGGTGACGAAACGTGGATCTATTTCGAGAATCCTAAGCGTAAAAGATCATGGGTAGCTCCAGGAGAACCAGCGACATCGACTGCAAAACCAAATCGCTATGGACGGAAGACAATGCTTTGTGTTTGGTGGGATCAGATGGGAGTGATCTATTATCAACTGCTGAAACCTCTCGAAACCGTCAATACGCGATGTTACCGACAACAAATGATCGAGCTTTTTATGAAAAACGACCAGAATATGACCATAGACAACATGAAGTGATTGTGTTTCATGATAATGCACCCTCCCACACAGCAAAACCGGTCAAGGAAACGATTGCGACGTTTGACTGGGAAATCCTTCCGCATGCGGCTTATTCACCAGACTTGGCGCCTTCCGATTTTCACTCATTTGTGTCCATGAGACACACACTTGCTGACCAGCGCTTCACATCGTACGAAAATGTGCGAAAATGGCTTGATGACTGGTTTGCAACACAAGAGGCACATGTTTTTGGTTCTGGCATCCACACATTGCTGGAACGATGGCAGAAATGTATCGCTAGCGATGGCCAATACTTCGAATAAAGTAGTTCTTAGCATTGTCATCCAATCACTGTCTTTTCTGTACATAAATTCCGGTTTCATATTTACGCACATGGTATACATATTAAGCTTCCCTAAGTTTTCCCTCACCGCTGGATGAGAACAGTGATGATATAAATATCATATTCTGTCTTTTATTTTTTCGTTGTTTATTAACACAAATGGAATAATAATAATAATAATATAAAGTTTATGTGGAATGAGACGCAAATATGTACAAGAACTGGATCATTGTGTTTACGTGTGTATTTCTAATGTTCTTGCGGTTTATATTATAATGAGTAGAAAATAAAACACGAAAATTGTCTTCCGTCTAACTAATAATAGTTAATAAATATCTTGGGTCCGGCGCTCCTCTCGGCTGCAAAAAATTTACATCTTTTAACAAGTTTCTGAATGATGAAAGGATGGAGGTAGGTTCTTCAAAAGCTGGAGCAAATTGGACGTCGTCCTTTATGAGAACGTAACCTTTAAGATTTAAATTAGGTAAGTTGATCCTCAGGTGTTAGCTCATCGAACGGTGATGTATTTCTTTATGGATTTCACTAACTTAAATATTTACCAGAGCAAATCTGTGATGTGAAGAATTATCAACTCACAGCCTAGATGTTGACTCTTGTTATGAAATAGATGTGGAATTGGCAGTTGCGTAAGTTGACAGAAACCTTATGTAATAACAGCAATAAGAAAATTAAATGATAGAATACAAGTTCACTAATTGGATAAGTATATTAAATAATAAAGCTGGTAGAAAATTGTAATATCTAAAGTTAATTAGTAACGGCAACTTTCCTATGTTTCCACTTAGAAAATTACTTCTCTTTGGGAAAAATATAAGATGAAAATAATTTCCTTTTAATCATTCTAAAAAAATAAACACCAACTAAGCTCTCTCGCTCTCCCACTCTCTCTTCTTAGACCAATATTTTATTTAAAGAAATTTTTCTTGATTCTAAAAATTTATGAAATGGGAATCCAAAAGTTACAGAAGTTTTGTGATAAGTAACCAAACTTCGAAAAACAAGCCCTTGTAATAATAAAGTTTTCAGAAAATGTTCAGTCGGAGAAATTCTGAATAACCATTTCCGTATTCTGACGAGGGAAATTAAGGACATTGAAATTTGCATGTAAAATGCTTTAGAATTGTTCTGATTCTAAGTCATAGGGATATCTCTTTATAGCACATTATTGAGAAAACAAAAGGAATGAGATCTTAAATAAAACATGGAAATTAAAGATTTGATAGGAAAGAAACAGATAAGTCCCGAAATTAATAACATTCGGGGATCAAGTCCTGAAAACTGAGTGAGTTTCTACAAATATTGATGTTGTCCTATTGGACTAAGCATATGGAAATATAACGTTTTAGAGAAAATGAAATTAATAGAACACTGTTTTGCCATAGTTCGAAGACTTGTCCTGATTTTGGAAAAAAAGTTATCATATTTTATATCTGTTCTACAAATTAGAAACATTTCGCTTGATCGGAAAAGTTATTTTCCGAAGTTATTAAAATTCTAGATCATATATACTGAATATTCAAATATTAACTGTAAATCTAATTATAGTGGATTGAAGATACCATACATTTTGCTCTAGGAGCCATTGTGGAGTAATTAAAAGAAACAAAATAGCAAATCTTTGCACAAATTTATATTGAACTTTTATGCTTTTACTGACTGACAGAAGTACATGAAGATACATGTATACCCAACGAAGATATGGGCCTTTTAAACTGACACATCAAAATATGTATTTTACCCCACAGACCAGTGTAAGATGCGCTCTTATTTTGGGGGAAGATACCTAATAATTAAGATGAAGGATGATGTTTCTTGGTGAACACTACCGGGAAATGGGATGGAGTGGTCACAACCGTAGTTGAGATACTATCCCGGCTATCGCCTCGTGAAATTTGAAGCAGATCCTGACTATCAGGATGGCAACCACAGGGCTCGAATATGTGTGTCTACCTTGCTGACTGGACCACGGGGTTAGTACAACATATCTTGGGATTCCATTTATTTTTTATGAACAGATTCATGTGGGAAATTAAGCGAGTCAGCTTTGAAGCAGATAGCCCAATATATTTAATAAGATTGTTTCCATTCTATATCACCTCAGTCAATTGTTCAGCAGACCAAAGTATGTAAGATACAATAGATCCAATCCAAACCAATTGTGGAGTTTATCCTAATATAGAGGTAATAAGACGCTTATTATCTAAAATATCTTCATGGTTCAGGTGCCTCAAGGATCAGCGAGAGAACTTCAACGTGTAGTTCCAAAATACAAACTCCTCTTCGTGAGTCAAAAGTTACAAAATGCTAACAAAGAGTTGCGTAAGTTGGTTTAAACACATCCCGCAAAGTCAAGAATAACATAGCGTTTGAGAATGGTTTCATCAATTAGAATCCAATATTGTGAATACCAAGAATGATCAATTTGATTGAGATCGTCCTTAGTTTTCTTTCTTCTTCGCCAAAGTGATAATAGAGGTTTACGTTGTTTTTTTTCACGATTGAAAGAATAAATATTTTTATTTCCTAATCCATTTGAATATTTTAGAAATTAAGAAAAATGTTTATGTTGTGTAAATATAGAGAAATTAGAGATATTAAAATGAAACTAATTTAATTTAATGAATGAATTTATCTATCTAATTTAATGAAAATACAAATAATTGTATGAAAATACAAATAATACAAAAAAAAAGCTTGTAAAGAACTTAGAATGATAAACGGTTTACTTTAATCAGATTAATTTGAGAGGAATGAAAGTTTAGCAATTTGTTTAAACAATAATTAATTAAATTTGATCAATATTGTTCTATATTTAAATAGTAAATATGATTTCTGTGTTCCTGTATTGAATTCAGATTAATTTATTTAAAGCTTGTGATAGTTTTAGTAAAGAGAGGAAAAGTTTTGTTTTACTTTTCTGAAATTTTGTCTAATATTTCGAATCCCCGATACTTTATTGAATAATGCAAATGTATATTTTTTGTAATACTAATACATTGGCGACTAATATGAAAATTATAGTAATAAATCGTGTTGTCCCTTCCGTATCTGATTTAATATGTCTAAACACACGTTGCCTAAAGTTGCTACACGCTTAACAAAATAATTAGATTATTGGTATTAGAAAACTATGTGTTTTTAATTTTCTAATACATTGGACTTTCAACTCGGGAATTCCGGAGCCATATTCATAAAATGTAGAGAAAGGAATGTAAGCGATATTTGAAAATAAAAAGGTGCAAGTTTATCTTTTATGTATAAGACGAGATATATACGACTCAAAATTTTCATAATTTATCTGAGCTATATCTTGTGTTATACATTTTTATTTTCAAATATCAGTTGTATCCCTTTGCATTGGAAGTCCTTCAATATTCATGTTATTTCTCCTATCTTTTTCTGAGTCCTTCCAACAAATGAAGATATCTTGTTATGATCCACAGGAATGCTTCTTTCTTTGTGTGTTGGTAATTTATAAAAAAGCTTTTATACACGTAAAACGTTATTGTAATTGTATTGTTTACAAGATAAGCATGACTTAGTGGTTACGATCATTGACTTTGGATAAGGTCTGAGGAGGCAAAGCAAGTTCAAACCTTTCATCCTAATTGAGGCTTTCGAAGATGTCCCTCATTTATCAATCCAACAGGTTGATATCGCAATGAGACCTACAATATAAATTACATTATCCATTCTTTCACCAACAGCGATAGCAAAAGAATATTATATATCGAACTTAAAGCACCGCAAATGTCAAATATTTCAAGTTTCAAGTACTGGTACATATACATTAATAATGTTAATTTGTAAGCATATAAATCTTTAGTTAAAATAGTAATAATGATTTTAGGTTACTTCGTTTCTCTTAATACATGTTTTGATTGCGTGACAAGAAATATAACTAGCGTTAAAAATTTAAATTAGTTTTATTTGTTTTTCCTTTAACTTACTTTGTGATTGTTTCCGTAAATTTTAAACTTCAAAGACTTCGATGCTCTTCAAGCAAATTCATTAATTCTAATGTAGACCGTACGTACTGTTCCTATTGAGGAAAGTTTATATTAATGACAGGCAAGGAAAGACCAAGAAAAACTTTGCCCATGGTCTCCCGGTCCACAAAATTAGTTCTTGACAGCACACTCATAACTAAAACGTTCACTAAAGTTCTCATTCGCTACTTTAAAGAAAATGCACTGCAATTTAAAACGTTCTAAAGATAGTTCACTAAAAGTTTAATAAAAATATAATGATAATGTGGAGACTTTAGTTATACAAAGAAAAGTATGAAAATCATTTCTCAATGCTTGCAAAGCCAGATATCGTAAATACTTATCAACCTACACATTTTCCTGTCACCTACGACAACTTTTAAGACAACCGATATTAATGATGCACCTTCTTTCTTCTGTTAATTCTCTCACCTCTGCTGTTAAAAGTAACACTTGAATGTGGTAGATGGTTTACCACATAGATTAAAATCGATGAGTTTAAGAAAGCTCCATACAGCATTCTTTGCTAATTCTACTCCTTCGGCGTGAATTTTCGTGTTTGTGTGTTGATAACTATTGTCAGCTTGTTTTAATTGGCCTTCCCTGAAAACACGTAATTTGATGATTTAACGTATTTTGTTTCAGAGCTTCTAGCAATGGATTACGAGCACTAAAACATTGCTGAATTACTGAGTTAAGTATCAGCCTTTAAAAATGATTTTAACACGAAAATATTTTCTCAAAACTATCAATTATTTAGTACAGTTTTAGATTAGATAGAAAGAACTCTATGCTGTACGTCCAAAGAGGTTGTTACTTTCAGTTCTCGATTTTATATGATTTAGTCTGTACACTTATAAAAATAGCATGGGCGAATTTCCGTATCCCAAACGAGTATAATATGTTAGGTTATGTTTGAGTTAGGGATCTGAGTAAAGAAGGTAGTTTAATGTTCAGTTAACGTATTAGATTTTTGGTCGTTTTACTTTCTCATGTTTTCCCGTGTACACAAGTGGTTTCACTCATTGCCTATCAATTAACAGATAGCAATTTACTTTCCGAAACGAAAGATAGAAAGCAGAAAGTGGTTAAGATATTACTTTAAACTGTAAATCGTCCTTACAACACCGAGTGACGGTTGTTCAGTTGTAGTTCGGGAGGCTTCGCATTTGGAAGGTCCTCGACTCGATGCCAGCAGTCAGCCATCCGGACTGAGATTTTGCAGAGTTTATCCTCAATCAGACCAGGCAAATGCCCGCGTGATACCTTAAGTTAGCTCCTTGCTGACTCCTTCTCGTACCCTTTTCCAGTACCAAATTCCGACCTGTGCCAAAGATGTCAAAAGACATAAATAAATTCATTTAAATATTATTCGTCCTTAAGTCACCTTTGTCTGATTGAAGGCAATAGGAAATTTCTTCGACTCGACTGAGTCACGAATTTTCGGGTCATTAATCCGAGCCAGATTATTATTATTATTGGACCCAGTAGGGTGAAACGTAGTTGCATCTTATACGAGCGCTTGTATCACATACACATTATAGTAATTCCAAGTAGCTTTAGCTTTTGAAAGTGCGAATTATAATAGCCCTACAATAAAAATCAATTAATACGAAGCAAAGCAGAATGATAGCATACTTAACTGATACAATTGTACATGCTTTTCTCTCTTTCACTCTTCTCAGCCCCCGTCACTATTTAAATACATCGCTTTTGTACGGCATAGCTCTAATTTGTCTTTCTCCGCTTGCTTTTACAATATGCGGATAATCTTATGAAACAATTATAAAATTATTCAGAGTATTGAAACTTTATGTTTGATCGCTTCTGAATAGACCATACTGAAATGATGATCCCGATATTCATTTGGACTGACTAATAGAAAGTCAAAATCAAAATAACAAGCCAATAATTCTATTCTAACTACCTAATTCTGATTCAAGCACCCTTTCGCTATGCAATCATGGAGGGTATCTTGATAA